>QFET01002099.1:25713-51545 GCA_003316355.1 Tuber calosporum
AAAAAAAAAAAAAAAAAAAAAAAAAAAACCCCTATAGTTAAGGGACATCCTCCGTCTCCTTTACACACCTGGTGATTAAAATCTCAACATCTCAAGAAATCATTACCAACTCCACCAAGTAGGTTCCGACCCCCTCTAGCTATGCCATGGGGTGGGGACTTGTTCACCTCTATCTCCCCCCTCACCAAACTCATTAGGGTCTACCTCTTTGAGTCCATCCTCTCCTTTCCATCCTAGTTGATAGTCTCCTCTCCTTACTCCGCTCTTGTTTCGCCTCGCTTAGCTTGTTTGCTCAGTCCTGCTCAAAATCTACATGGTTGGCAACACCCTACCTTACTACAGCTGAAAGACACACTTGTAGTAGGAGGAAACTCCCTACAGGCCTACGTTAGCTTTGCACTCCAATGGTCGATTCCTCCACTCTCTTTCCTTTGAGAACTGCCTAGATAGGTACCCACACAGTTCTGTCCTTGATAATTGGGTCTACCCCTCCTACTCCTCTCCTCAACTCTCCTCTCCTCACCGTGGATCGGCTGGCACCCTATTGCTCCCACTCCTTAAAGCTTGCACCTCACTGCCTCAACCATTACTGGCACCCTACTGCTCCACTCCTCTTCAGCTGGTACCTTACTACCTCCCCTCTCTACGACTCTTGTCCACGGTCAAATCTGCCTTCAGTTACACCTGGTCCTACTATTGTACTGTCTCTTTGACTGCTGTTAATGCCGTTGGTTACCTCGTAATCGCAAGTCCATCATCAACCTGCTGGCACCCTTATGGGTGTAAAGTAGTTGCTAATTTCGCCTTATATGTAGTAGATTTCGTCAAGAGTTTTCCTTATGTTTCCTGCTTTCCTGCTTCTTACTTTCAACCTGTTGTCTCCTTAGCCAGCTGGAAGTTTGTTTGCTTGTAGGTGAGATGTGTGGTTAGGCCTATACCAGAGGGTCCTAGGAGTACGGGTTTTGATCCCTGGAGACACGGAGGATGTTTGGTTGGAATTAAGGTTTTGTTTTTGCCATAGCTAGAGCTCCATGCATGTTCTTGTACCTTAACAATGAATATATGAGATAATCAAAAAAAAAAAACCCCCCTCCATAGTTAAAGGATCATCAAGTAACTGAGAAATGCAACCTTAATAATATATTCAGTTGATAACTTTATAAGCTTTTGAGAAACCCTTTTAGATTTATCCTTATTCTTAACAGAGCTTTCGTGAAATTTCTCCAATCCTCTGGATACTAGCACGGCCTAAGCAATTCAACAGCACCAAAATAGCTACCCTGTAACAATTTTATATCACCTCACTGTATACTCTTGACTAATAACAATAGCAGTTATTTGAAAGAAAAAAAAATTAATTAATTACTCTCCCATTTCTACTCCTCTTTTCATATTTTTTTGCTAACAAAGCGAAATTATTCTTACATTTATAATATTTTTTACAATCACATTTGGTTCATATTAATTACCTTGTCATTGCCACCTAATAGTTACCCTACCTAACTCACTGAAGCATAGTTGGTTGTGGTTCCTGTTGCAACACCTTTTTATTTAGCTACACGTTGTGTACAGTTAACCTGCTGTAAAACTGCAAGAAATCAGGAAGGTGAAGGGCCTGGTAGGCTGGAGGAGTAATGCCAGCCATACTGGTTCATTTCATTATATACACAACTATAGCTTGTGGAGATACAGGAATTGGGTTTATTCATTGTAAGATTTCCTTTGTCCAGACTCAGGGTGAAAGAAGTTGACATGTGGACTTTCTTTACAATTATTATTTGGTTACCCCTCAAGGCTCCGAGGAGAATTCCATACTGTACATCCATTGCTTAGTTTATATCATATCCGGACTGATCTATCAAAGTATCATAGAAAATATACCGCATTATCTGGCAAGACTGAAAATTACACTAACACTCAGCAGGGCAATGTGGTTTTATTGTGAGGGTGAATTAAGCTTAGTGGATATAAAAATCAGTGATGGTGAACCCATATATTTACACAACCTGGGTTCAAGCAAGTTCAGGAAATAGGAAAATTAATTCATAGAAATAAGACTCCTCCTTTTGCACAAGTCCACGATTCTCGGATCAAAGCCTATATGTTTATTCAATAATCCTCAACCTCCCCCCCTAGTGTTGTCTGCAACTGGACTACCAGATGTCTACAGCACTACTCCCTATCAATAAATTTGACTTCCAGATCGCAATTATTTGTCCCTATCATTCTACCCTCAACTGTAGTCAATCTATCAACGCCTATTTCCCAATATTAGGGATTGATTCCCTTCATGGATAACACTCTATCTCCAGAGTCATCTAATGGTAATGTGAAACTCAGTTTCTGGAAGGTTTCAACTATAAGTTCTTGGTGCCTTCTTCCAAACACCTCCCTAGCTTCTCCCACAGTTATCATAATCAGAATTCTTTGTTCTGCAATTGTTGAAATATTTGATATGGGAATTTTGCGTAGAATCTGCTGGTTTCTTTTTCGTAGTTATTCAAAAGATCCGTCAATTTATCTTGCACAAGACTCTTGAACAGTTTGTTTACCAAACCAACAAGTGGTTGTACTAATGATGTACAACCTGGTGGAATTAAGGACAGGATAATATCATATGATCGCAGTGTTGAGAGAACTCCAGTAGTGCAGTGAATTTTGTCAACATCAAGTGCAAGTAGCCAGGGGCCTTAAAGTAGAACTAGAACTAGAATTTTATCGATCCAATTGATCAAAAGCTTTGAGTTTGCATATGTATTCTGATTCAGGCATACCTCTATCCGTCTATCATATCTAGTCATCCCCTGTTCTCTCTTCTGCTCATAAAAGTGTTTTCTTCTCCCCTCATACTGCTCTTTTCCTTTAAGAATAATCACTGGACACACTTTATTCTTACCACTTACAAAAATGGTAAAAAGAGTGGCTTCATACTTGCCCCACACACTACTTGATGCCTTAACTTGAACTGACTTACTGCCTTTATCAGTATATGTTTGGCCATCAAGATATTCGAAAGAAAGAGGATCTCGTCGATGTTGCATAGGCGATCAAGGAGGTACTGGCAACTACACAGTTCTCATCTGGATGGGAAGGAGGAAGTTGGGAGTTACGGCTGTTAAATCACATCCATGAGAGACCGGCTTGCAGGTAGTCACCTGGTATCTTCTGTGATTTATTTGTTGTAAACCACAGAGTGATTGCATGCCGGCTTAAAAATCTATTAAACTATGCGTCAGAAATACAGAACTCTGCTACTGGTACCTCGGGATAGCACAGTGGATATGAGTCTTGTGCCTGACGCAAAAACCAGCTTGTCTGTACTACCTTTTGTTTATCGCACCAGTTACAGAATTCTTAGTATAGATGGTCTTCGAGCATTGGCTATCGCAATAATTCTCAACTGCTGGCAGGTACCTTTCTTTCGCGTTTCTTCCTGTCTACAATCCGATCTTCACTTACACGCCAATTATTACAATCCTATGCCGTCAGCTGACTTGCAACAGGTAACTACTTCTCTGTAGGTTGAATGAAGATAACCAGGCCGTCCTTATAGTACGGTACCGGGCGTGGCGCTAATCTCAGTCACCAAGGTAGGAGTACTATTGCAACGAGTATTACTAGGCGAAGATCCACTATTGTTCTTAGGCCTATGCCTACATTGTATTGATAGCCAAAACCCTCTGGTTCCTATCGCACAGCGCTAATAGAGGAGTGGAAAGGTAAAGAGGTAAAGTAATTGTATAGGAAAGAACTTAGATGGTTGCGTGAAGAGTCCTAACTACAGGCCGCCTAGAGGTCCTTATATAAGAAATCTTCCCACAACCCTAACCCTGGTGACCCATATCAATGAGTCACACTCTCGGCATGACTCATATTGAGTTATACTAAGAAATCCATCAGCTTACTCAGATGAGTCAACTGCGCAGCATTTCCTACCAAACAAAACTCATAAAACAAGTCATATGTCCTAAAGTGGTCACATATGTAAAACCCATGACTCATAAGGTGAGTCATGTGCGAATATCATTACATCATATGACTCATCAATGTGGGTCATGTGCACGATCAACCAATTACAATATAACAATGATTGCACTAGTGTGCATCATGTGAGACCACATGACTACTACTAAGTCATAGTGCGAAATCTGACAGCTTTATGACTGATAACTATGAGTTATGTGAAATCCTGCCTGAATTAGTCACCAATCGTGACACCAATTGTGAAGGGTTGAAATGAGAACCAGATATCTTGCAGCATCTTCTTTCATGAGTTATGCTCAAAGAGTATCAGGCTTCCTCTCATTAGGTCCTTGTAAAATACGGAGATTATACCACCACTTCAGAACCATTATCTTGAACTTTCAGGTGTACCATCTCCGAAGCCGACCTCGCTCTTGACCAAACTGTTTCTCTGACAGTGGGCTTTCTCCAATGACTTTTGGTAGTCTCCCCTGCTTTCCAGAATGGCTGTTAGGCACAAACAACTGCCAAGAGGATTACATGACTTTTCAGAAGGAACTGCATGAATCTGAACCTCCACAGGCAATTACCCCCCTGCGGCCCCGGAGTTCACCCTGGGAGTCGACACTGGCACCTTGTGCAGTTGCTCGTTTACTAAGAAAAACGAGAAATTGGCACACATCTCGTAACCCTGTATACGTCGTCGCCATCCGTCAGACCGGATGCTGTCCACAGGGTATATGAGAGGGCCTCTCTGGCTACGTCTGGGAAGTAGAACGAAGCGATTCCGTCAAGATCTCGTGGAGTTATACCCAGTTGAAGTCAAGAGAGCCCGGGTAGTCCTAGATGAGTATGAATGCGCGATTAAAGTAGGCTATTCGGATACACACCGAGAGTACGCTGACGCCCCCGTGATGCCTATAAGGTCAATAAACCTATCGGAACAAGTTGATAAGGAGAGGGAGTGAAGACAAGAAGGTATTGGCCCGATCTTGAACACTAGTGATCCTGAAAGCCAGCTGCAGTGCCGGATAAGACGGCAGGAAGCAGATTCGGCCAACGACCAAGCTGCCCCTAGGAGTTCTAAGAAGTTATTAGTACGTTCCAAACGGGGCGGCCATATCTTAACAGCCGAAAGAAGGTTGACAACTCAGACTAAGGGGGTCCACACCCTCAGAGACGTCGGGAGATCTGATCATACCATTAGCTGTGTGGGGGAAGAGAAAGTTTCAGGGTCAAAGCGGGTTCGCTCTTGGATTAAGAGACGAAGGTATGGAAGAAAACACCTGTTAATATGTAAACCTGTTGTAGTCCGCGAACACTCAGACGCGGGATATAAATATCGATATGCCTCCCGAGCTTTGGCCATCATCAAGCAACAGAGAAGAGATCTTATCAATATCATAAGTTTTACTCAAAATCTTTACGAGCCTTCCTAGACAACCTCCGTTTAGGAAGATTTAAGCCTAGTTCGATTCGCTTGCCCTTAGAATCGACTACCCTTAACAGTATATTGATATTTCTCCTTGTCACCAAGGCTCAATATATGACTATCGGATATCTCGAAGTCATACCTCTGGAATCACACCAGCTCATAGCTGATTCCACCCTCCTCGACGAGTCAATTCTTGAACCTCGTCTACCAAACTCTACTACCTCTATCGAAACTATCCTATACGACTCCTTTCCGGAGATCGAATTCCTACCATATCCCTACGAACCCTCCTGGTTCACCTACCCTAAACTCATACCGACCCCTCAAGATTTCTCAGAAATCTATAAAGACCGTTACGGGCCATCCTTCCGGTGGCACCCGCTTGTTGACTACGACAGTGAGGAAAGTGGAACATCGAGTTCCTTCTCCTCAAACATATCCTTTACTCCCTCTGCGTGGGGATTCGGAAGACACCCACTCTCCTCCTAAACAATGTCCTCACTACAATTAACCGTCGATACGGACAAGGCAATGTCAGACATCGAAGAAGTATCACTGGTAGGAAGTGATCATGCACCTGGTCGCTCCAGGTCACCTTTGGCACTCCACCACCTTTCACAGCCAAGTGGACTCAGAAAATCGGCCCCTGGAACTCGTTCAAGCACTGCCCGTCCTCCCGACGCCAGAAATCCAGCTATGGAAAGATTAGCACAACGTATAGGCCAGGCAATGAGGTATTTCGCCCGTACCCTTCAGGAATCGGTTGATATGCAACATCTGGCCTACCGTGAAGTATCTGGTCAAGCTCAGGATCAAACAACCCAACTCCAGCACCATGCTCAACGGATAACCCGTGGGGAACAAATCATTGGCGAAGAGTTGAAACAGGTCAATTCGGGACTTGAAATGTTAGCAACCGAAACCGCCGCACTGCAAGATGCAATCACCTAACGTATGGAGGCAAAGTTGCAGGTGCCGGAAGAACGGGCTGCACACCATGAAGCGGTAAGTACCCAACTTCATGCTAACATTGTGACAACAGGACAACAGTCGCTGGATCGAGACCGCCAGCTAGAACAGGCTTTGGGTAGGCAAAAAGCAGAACTCCTCCAAAGACAAGTGGCCGCACAAAAAGAACCTGAGCGGACCAGAGAGGAGTTACGAGAGCTGCACCAAGGCCTGGAACTAGAGCGATCAGAAAGGGAGGCCTATGTGATTAGGCAGAATGCCGCATCCGAGCAACTAAATAGAATATTGACTCGGATGAATGAAACTTTGATGCAACTACAAGTTGCGAGGAACCCACCAAGCGTGTGGGAAACTGTAGCACCACAGCCGGTGGAAAATCCGGGATTGGAAAAATGAACCACGGCCGATGGCGGAGAAGAGTTCCGGTTCATTCCCCAAAGAGACAAGGGAAAAGCTGTGGATCGTGGGGATGGAAACGGAAATGGTGGAATGGAACCACCACCGCCCCCCCGGCAAATGCACCTAACCCTGGAGATGATGACTGTGGGTCTGAAAACGGGGGTGGCCCCTCACGACCAGGTGGTGAGCCATCATGAAGACCCTTGCCTGGCCGTAAGTTTGAATCCGAAGCGGACGCATGGGTCGACCGACTAGGGCAAGCACTGTCCAGAACCAACCGCCGACAAGCGGATCCACCGTTCAAATTCGAAAACAAGCCTACTCAGGATGTGAGAGTATGGCTACTAAATTGCGAGGACTACTTTGGGAGAAACCCATGGCAATGGGAAAACGATGAAGAACGCATCAAGTATGCGTTAGGAAGAATAGATGGAACCGAGGTGGCTCCTTTCTCGATAACTTATCGAAAGAAAATGACTGGAGACCTCGGATTCCCCAAACATGAGGATTATTATTTCTGAATCACTTTCCGGGCCGAAGTAACAGAACGATTCTCGGTACTGCATAAGGCACAAAAAGCCTTCCCCGAAATGGAGAAGGTTAGGTATACAGGGGACATAGAGAAGTATCTCCTTACCATGGAAAACCACAACATCGAGGCAGAAGTATCTGGCATCGCTTGGAGAACCATAATTCAGCGGCAACTTCCTATCAAAGCCATGTGTACACTATCATATGAAAATCATGACTTAGATAGCGAATGGATCAAGGCAGTCCGCAGGGTCACCAAAGCGGAAGAATCGTTCAAGGAACAACAAAGGCTATTCAGAAAAAACGACCAGGGGAAAAGTGACTCCTAAAAAAGAAAACGGGAGGAGGAATCCAAACCTAGCAAGACCACTGCTGGGAATAAATAACGGAAAACCTATATGGCAGCAGAAAAGGCTGCCTACAAATTGAAAAAACAAGCTGAAAAAGGGAAAAAAGGCCCTGCTGAAGGAAAGGTTGAGCATACAAATTGGATCGAAGCTCATAAAGGAATCCCTAAGGACAAAATTGAAGAACGAAAGAAAGCCAACCAATGCACACACTGCACGTTGGCTAACCATACTTGGATGTTTTGCCGGAAACAGGCCCAAGTATCGGTTATAGGGCAGAAACGGGGAAATTTCAAACCCCAATATCGACAACCCCAGATAACAAAGGGGCGACCAGAACCTACGACTAGGGTGAACAAAGTCAACCAGCCCAGAATTTGGGAACTGGATGACATGAATGAAACCTAAAGTGGGTTTTCAGGCACCGGCAGCGACGTCGACCGGGTACTCGGTTATGGACCCTTTCCCGAAAGCGAAATCAAAAGGGGGCTCGACCTCTGCAAGGTCCTACTAGCAGGTATTCCGCGCTTCTCCGTGTGAAACTCAAAACCAAAGCGAGAATCACGAAAAGCAATCCAGACCTACGGGAGTATCGCAGACCTAAGAATGACAGGCGAGCAAGAAACGATTAACTTAGACGGCGGCTCGTGGTAGTCCGGGACTAACTCTCGGAATCAGAAACTCAAAAGGAAGAAAGCGGAGCATCACATTTGATGTATATCGGACCTAAGTACGGAAGACGGTCAACCAAACCCGCATCCTTAAAGCCCTAAATCCTTACAAGAGATCCAAGGAAGAGTGGACAGACCAGCGCTGACTGGGGACTTCTTAAGAATGACAAGGGGAAATCAGTCTAACCTGGATCATGAGAAGCCTTCCAAGAACGAAATATAATACAGGTCGGCTGGACAATGGAATAGTTGGAGAAATGGAACAGGATCCGGACATCAAGAAAAATGAAGTGGAAGAGAATGAGTAACTAAGGCTACCTAGTCCACACGCTAAATGGAGCGGGGTAAATCCGTCCCGAACCTGGACTCCGGCTTTGTGGACAGGATAGGTACGATAGACTCATGCGGTAAACGAGGCGATGCGTGAAGAATCCCCGTAGCCCAAATACGGTGATATAGTCAAAACGATACAAGTACGGCACCAGGGAAGACCCAAAGCGTGGGCTGAGAAGGGCAAATGGCAGGTGTATGAGAACCCTTCGGCAAGGGGTAAAGACCGCTAGTAGTTGGCTGCCCAGTACACCAAAGACAGAGATTTTAGTTTGTCTGAGGAGGCTTAAATAGCCGAAACCGTGCAGGCATAGTAACAAACACCCTAAGTTACTACAACAACGAAAATGTCATACAAAAGACCTGCACAGGCCCCTAGCGGCCCTAATAAAAGAAATAAAACCGTAGCTCCTGCCCCGCCTTATTATTCATGCCCAGAAGGTAGGGCAACCATCGAAGCAAATAGAGAACGGATACCGATCCGTGTTCTATTAGACTCAGGGTCTAACATATTCCTAATTAACCAAGAACTTGTTAATAAACATCGCTTACCATACCACACTCGTACAAATAGCTTGGACATTTACACCTTTGAAGGAACCACAGCCGCCAATGGGGGAAAACACTACACACATCCTATTCTCTTAGAGATCGGAAGCAATGCACACCGATCTCACATTTCTTGCGAAATTGCCAATGCTGGCATATATGACCTCATCATCCCATTTGTATGGTGGCATACAGAACATCCCATAAAGCACATTGAGGATGCGCAAAAATGGACATTTAAAGATGATAAATGCCAAAGTCATGTTAATGATGAAGGCATAGACTTGACATTTGAATGGGATGAGACCGTGGCATATGACCCTGAAGCACGATACATTGGAAGAATCGAAATAGCAGCCACTCCAAAATCCAAAAAGATTCTGCAAATACCTCAAGAATACCATGAATTCAAGAGGGTTTTTGCACCAGAACCGGCTGAGAAACTAGCCGGAAGACGAACGTTTGACCACGCCATTGACTTGGTACCCGGCGCGGTACCGCCATGGGGCCCGATATATCCTATGTCAGCCTACCAGCTGGATTTACTTAGCAAATACCTGCAGATATTGCAGGACCAAGGGAAAATCGTGGAAAGCAAATCTCCTGCTGGGGCTCCAATTTTATTTGTCCCTAAACCTGTTGGTTCAATGAGGCTATGTGTGGACTACCGACAGTTGAATAAGCTGACGGTAGCCAACAAATACCCGCTACCCCTAATGAGCGAGCTCCGCGACCGTGTGGCTGGGGCCCAAATATTCACTAAGCTCGACTTAAAAGATAGTTATCACCTCATAAGGATAAAGGAAGGCGATGAGTGGGAAACTGCATTCCGGACACGAGACGGCCACTTTGAATACAAAGTAATGCCATTCGGGCTGGTAAACGTGACGGCCACATTCCAGGCCATGATGAATGAAATTCTGCGGGAATTTCAAGATCATGGTGTGGTGGTCTACCTAGACGACATCCTAATATACTCCAAGACGGAGAAGGAACACGACGACTTGGTCAAGAAGGTACTCTCTCGCTTGGAGGAATATGATCTAGCGGTATCGACCACCAAGTCAGTTTTTCACGTCGATACAGTGGAATTTTTGGGGTATATTGTGGCAATTGATGGAGTCACCATGAGTGAAAGAAAGGTCGAAAGCATAAAAAATTGAATGGCACCAAGGTCCTTCAAGGAGGTGCAAATATTCATTGGCTTTGCCAATTTTTACCGACGTTTCATTAAGGATTTCTCCAAAATCTGCAAACCAATAACCGAAACGTTGAAGGGCGACCCCAGAAAATTCAGCTCTGGGCCAGAACAAGATGGGGCATTTGAGGAACTTAAGAAAAGATTGATCTCTGCCCCTATACTCTGTCATTTCTACCCCGACAGAGAAACAATTGTGGAAACAGATGCGAGCGATTTTACTCTAGGCTGTGTCCTCTCATAGTTTAAAGCCAAAAAGCTACACCCGGTGGCTTTCCACTCACGGAAGCTAAGCCCAGCTTAGCGAAATTATGAGATCCATGATAAAGAACTATTGGCGATTCTGGAGGCATTTAAAGAGTGGAAACAATACCTAGTTGGAATAGAAAAAACAGTGACTGTCTACACTGATCACCAGAATCTACAGAACTTCCTTACAACCAAGGTATGGAATCCAAGGCAAATACGATGGGCTCAGCAACTAGCGAACTACAATTTCAAAATTGTCTACCGACCAGGAAAACGAGGCGGCAAGCCAGATGCACTAAGCCGACTGTCGGAGTACCGTCCAGAGGAGGGGTCTGCGCACTGCGAACAGTGAATACTCAAGCCTTCTCACTTCCAAATCACACTGGTGCACTTAAATCAGCCAGAAAGAGAGGAAAGAATAAATGGCACAGAGTCTACTGTTTTCTTGCGTATAAAATTGCTAACTGCAAAAGCACGAATGCCTACAAAAGGGTCTAGACTAGCAGCCAGACACGACCTGTACGCACTAGAGGACTTCATAATTCCGGCCCTGGGACAAAGGTTGGTGGAAACAGGAATTTACGTTGGATTACCAAAAGGAACATGGGCACGGTTGGCACCAGGCAGTGGAATGGTCGCAAAATTTGGGATCAGCATTGGCGGAGGAGTAATCGACGCTGATTACATTGGAGAAGTCAAAGTTATCATAATGAACCATGGAAACCAAGATCGCCAGGTCCGCTAAGGGGACCGAATGGCACAAATGATAATTGAGAACATACACATGGCGGAAGCGATAGAAGTGGACAGTCTAGCAGAAACAGCAAGGGGCAAAGGCGGATTTGGAAGCACGGATGTATCACCTGGACGATCAGCTGCAACAAAGACCCAGGTAGTGGTTGCATACTTGCAAGCGGACCAGGCTGACAATGAGTTTCTTGATGAAACAGACCATCAAGCAAGACAAGGCAACAGGATACTCCTAATGTCTAACGCTATAATGTCAAAGGTCGATATTAGGAAATATGACCAGACATTATTAAAAACCATTAAAGAGGCAGGCCAGAACGATGAACACTGGCAGGAATGCAAGCGAGAATTAGAAACGTTAACCGATGTGGGCAAACCATTACCAAGTCACTGGGCAATAGCAGAAGGACTGATATACTATAAGAATCTCTTATATATTCCTGACAACGAACAGTTGCAGACAACTATAGCCAAAGGTTGCCACGACTCTAAAATAGCTGCACACTTTGGACAGGAGAAGACTCTGGAAATTGTCACCAGAGACTTTTATTGGAAAGGGCTGACAGTGTGGATTAATGACTACGTACGGTCATGTGACGAATGTCAACATAATAAATCTCCACGACATGCGCGGTTCGGTCTACTGCAGCCTCTGGAAGTTCCATTCGCAGCCTGGGCATCTATATCGACCGACTTCATCACACAACTACCCGAATAACAAGGAAGAACACAAATTATTGTAGTCGTGGATAGGTTTACAAAGATGGCTCACTGCATAGGTCTGGAAGGTAATGCAACGGCCAAGGAATTTGCAAACGTATTCTTGAGGGAAGTCTGGAAGCTACATGGACTTCCAGTGGAAATTATATCCGACATGGATGCAAAGTTTTCAGGAGAATTCTGGGAATCCCTATGCAAAACCTTGGGGATAAAACGAAAGATGTCAACTGCGTACCACCCGCAAACTAATGGACAAACAGAGAGGACCAACCAAGTGCTGGAAGGATACCTCAGAAACTTTGTCAATTACGACCAAACGGACTGGTACCAGCTATTACCACTAGCCGAGCATGCCTACAACAATTCGGTAACGAACGCACATAGCATGTCACCCTTCTACGCAAACTATGGATTCCACCCACAAACAGAATAGATCAAGGAACGTGAAGCCCAAAATCCAGGCGCCCAGCTATATGCACACTGGATGCAAACAATACACCAACAGGCCAGAGAAGCGTTGGAATAAATGCGGGAAAATATGAGCAAATATTAGGACAGCAAGGCTAAGCAGCAACTAGACATCAAGGTCGGAGACCTGGTCATGTTAAATGCAAAGAACATTCGGACCAAACGACCCTCGAAGAAGCTTAGCCCAAAGCTGTATAGCCCGTTTAAGGTATTGGAAAAAAGAGGCGAACGTGCCTACAAACTAGAAATATCACCAAGATGGAAGATTCATCCGATATTTCATGTATCATGATTGGAACCCTATCGAACATCCAATCGACCAGCAAGGGAACAACGTCCCCGCGAGCCAGAAGAAATCCATTCAGATTTCTAATGGGAAATCGAAAGAATCGTGAAGAGTGAAATAATCTCTTATACCCAGTGGGTGGGAGGTCGGAACCGACCGATGCGTGAGTTACGGTACTTTGTGAAGTGGACTGGCTGTTCCGAAGATGAAAATACTTGGGAACCACCAGACCACTTAGAGCATGGAAAGGAATTGGTGGAGGCGTTCATAGGGAGAATCCGGATATGCCAAAGCGGGCAGATGTTGAATGACAAGGAAAAGGTTTTCCTAGCGTAGCCAAGCAAACGCGTTAGGTTTTTCACCCTACCAAGTCGAGTTCAAGAATGTACTGATATATTTCAGAAATGTTTACAAGTTGGGGTTTTATGGTTAAAAAAATTGTTTATTTATTTTTTCTTTATTGTTATTTTTGGGATCTCTAAAGAGAGGGTAACCTCTGGAAAAAGCGATTGGGGAGAAACCGCACAGAGGAGGGAGCTCGTGTTAGGCACAAACGACTCCCAAGAGGATTACATGACTTTTCAGAAGGAACTGCATGAATCTGAACCTCCACAGGCAATTACCCCCCTGCGGCCCCGGTGTTCGTCCTGGGAGTCGACACTGGCACCTTGTGCAGTTGCTCGTTTACTAAGAAAAACGAGAAATTGGAACACATCTCGTAACCCCGTATACGTCGTTGCCGTCCATCCGACCGGATGCTGTCCGCAGGGTATATGAGAGGGCCTCTCTGGCTACGTCTGGGAAGTGGAACGAAGCGACTCCGTCAAGAACTCGTGGAGTTACACCCAGATGAAGTCAAGAGAGCCCGGGTAGTCCTAGATGGGTATGAATGCGCGATTAAAGTAGGCTACTCCAATACACACCGAGAGTACGCTGATGCCCCCGTGATGCCTATAAGGTCAATGAACCTATCGGAACAAGTTGATAAGGAGAGGCAGTGAAGACGAGAAGGTATTGGCCCGATCGTGAACACTAGTGATCCTGAAAGCCAGCTGCAGAGCCGGATAAGACGGCACGAAGCAGATTCGGCCAACGACCAAGCTGGCCCCTTGGAGTTCTAAGAAGTTATTGGTACATTCCAAACGGGGCGGCCATATCTTAACAGCCGAAAGAAGGTTGACAACTCAGACTAAGGGGGTCCACACCCTCAGAGACGTCGGGAGCTCTGATCATACCATTAGCTGTTTGGGGGAAGAGAAAGTTTCAGGGTCAAAGCGGGTTCGCTCTTGGATCAAGGGACGAAGGTTTGGAAGAAAATACCTGTTTATATGTAAACCTGTTGTAGTCCGCGAACACTCAGACGCGGGATATAAATATCGAAGTGCCTCCCGAGCTTTAGCCATCATCAAGCAACGGAGAAGAGATCTTATCAATATCATAAGTTTTACTCAAAATCTTTACAAGCCTTCCTAGACAACCTCCGTTAAACGAAGAAAGATTTAAGCCTAGTTCAATTCGCTTGCCCTTAGAATCGACTACCCTTAACAATGGCATAATTGCTCGGTCGATCGTAACGCTTCATGAGGGACAGCACTCACAGCTGGAATCGACAGATTTAACAAAAGTTCAACATTCATCATAGAAAGGAAATTGGTTTCGTTTTTTTGAGATGGACATCAGATTTGTCTTCACTATCAATACAGTACTTGTGCGTACACTCTACTCTTTTCCCATATTTACCGGTATCAGTATAAATATACTGTAGTCATTGGTACGTTGCTAACTACGAAACTATCATCGAATCTGTGTAGTACCACTCTTATCGCAACTCGCCCTTTTATCTCTTCTGGCAATATCCCCATTTCAAGTATCGCCAGATAAGCCGTACATAAGGTTTAATCCTCATCCATCCATCCGGATTCTAACCCTATATCCAATGATAATTTCACAATCTGACTTTTGATACTGTTTGAATTGCCTTACTTGCCATGTAAACGCAACCCGCTGGTAGATCTGTTCTAGATCCCTATCTCTACTACCTTCCCTTGTCTTCTCGAGCTTAGACTCGAGCTCAGCGTTTACTATTGGTAATGGGTGGATGGATGGGTAAATCAGGTTATGATGAATACGTTATTATGTATGGTACTTGGTTTGTACTGTTAAACTGGGTCTTTGGGATGTTTGATTTGCATTGTGTTTTGGTGTAATATATACCCCACGCTGAGCCTTCCCACCCGCTTGTTTGGTTATCGTATTGTTATCCGTATGGTTTACACTACTGTATTAATACCCTCCCCCCCCCCACTTTCTACTTCCACAAACACTGAGATCATGTCGGGTTATTTCATTCTTTCATTCTTGCCAACGTAACGTCGTGATATTCTTATTTGCAAAGTCAGAGACGATGCGTTAGACTATGGTCTGTGTAGACTATCTAAATGTAGTGTTGATAAAGAATACTTTCCTTCGCTGCTTCTTTCTTCTCCCAAACCCACCTCGCGCCCCGATTGCCCAAGTAAAAACACCAAAACCCCCACCACCGCCGCGTAAAACCATGGGAAATAAAAAATAAAAAAAAATGAGGGCATCTGTAAACATATGTCATATAAAAAAGAAAAGCGCAAATTCGCCACTAACCATCTAATCAAAGACAAGCAATCAACAAAAATAGACATAAAAATAAACACGATAATCCACATCAAGGCTCAAACCAGAATGATAACAAGTGATCCCTAATCCAAGCAAGTGGAAAGAAAAAAGAAAGAAGAGAAAAATACCTCCAGACGCCCTTCCCACCCTCCATCGATCGATCCGAATAATCCAACCCCGCCGGCGGGCCGTCCGCCTCATCAGACCGTCAATCCCCGCTCAAGCACGTAAGCAAGCAGTAAGCCACCTTTTACGGCCACTCGGCAAAAGTCTTGGTGACATGGAATTTCTCTTTGCTGGTGTAACGAGGCCTTCCCCCCCTAAATCACCGTCAAAGAGGAATTCCATCCCACAAAGACCCTAGCCGAGCAGTCGGGTAAACCCGGTAATAAAACAAAAAATATAAAAAAAAGACGCCTTTATTTAAGATTTCCATGTAGCCAGCGGATTCGTCTTCATGTTTGAGTCCGAGGTTGAACTGCCATATGGTATTAAGAGAGAACGAGAGAATGCGCGAAATAAAAGATGGAAAGAAATAAAAAAATAAACCCTCCCCACAAACTCCCCAATAACCTTCTACCACAACCATCCCGAATTCTACCCTTCTCTACCCAGGCAAGCAAGCAAGCAAGCATCACCCCCCACCTCCTAAGCCATGACACTATTCTCCACACGCGGTGTCTCCGTTTCCACCGTTGCGGGCTGTGTCAGAGGTTGCGGAGGAGGGAGGGGCGGGTCAACATTATTATCTAAAAGGTTCGCACCAGATACCGCCTCCCTAGCGTAAAACTGCACGAGCATGGTTCCATACGCTTCCAATTCTTCCACGGGGACTGAGAGGCGAAAGTCGTTTAGGACAAGGAATTGGAGTTCTAGGTGGTTCAGTTCAGCCAGTGGGAGACCGCCGACCTGGACGAATCAGCTACCCGTGAATTCAAGCGGGAAATGGGAGAACGTGCCTTAGCATATCTAGAGTTTGTATAGAAAACGTCTGAAAAGAACTTGGAAGCACATGTTACACCGGCAATGACCAACCGATGGATATTAAAACTATCGACAACAAAAAAGTGCGAGAAATTATACGCATCCGTAATAGAAGGAGCAGAAGAGGAAGAAGCAGTGGAAGGGGGAATGGGACCGCCGTCTAAATCCCCGGCCGCATCGACGGTTCCTGTTCGCCAATTGTGATGAGGGTTCTTGTTAACTCGTTCGGTCATCCGGTCGAAATAGACCAGCAGGGATAGGAACACCTCGTAGGTTGTCGGACAATACTTGTGTATCCGAGATAGGTAACTGAGTATGGTGATACTGGGCACATTCTTTCCGTGAAAGGCGAGAACGCTGTTGGTGGTGACGCTCAACCCGGAAGTTGCTTCGGGAGGTGGTATGCTCCTGTGCAACTGGTCGTGCTGTCGATCGTTTGTAGTGGTAATCTTGGTCAAGAGTCCAGCTACCATCTCGATGACATCAGGCACGGGCATCCCACTAATTTCATACCTCTGGTGGTCCCCATCCGCGCTCCGACCCCTCTTGGGCGGGGAACGGGGTCGGGGATCTTCCTTGGCCAAACCCACGACGTGCGAGAGGTTCTGCAGCTTCACGGGTGGTGCGGTGTCATTCTCCCCTTCATCCGAGGCTCGCTTTGTGGGGCCAACGGTTACTTTTCCCGAGGACGAGGACGAAGATGGGGGGTGGGGTTGCTCCGGGCCAGTATTTCCACTAATCGGCAGCGGATGGGACTGCTCAAATGGCACTGGCGTGGCCTGAATGTGCGACGTAGAGCTAGCAGTCCCAGGGGGAGGCGCAGCAGCAGCTACCGTCGGCTGCGACGTTGACAACGAGGGAAGGGCAGGGGCATTTCTAAAGGCCGAACTTGTGGTCCCGCGAGAAGTGGCCTGTACGGGAGTGGAAGTGACCGAAGGTGGCCGAGCTGGAGTCCATTGATCCGAGGAGGAGGATACGGAACCATTCGTGGGGGTGTGTTGTAGCGACGAACAATGATACGCACCACTCTCTGGCTGCGTATTTGCCGCGATCATGATGTTTTCGGGGCGGAATCCGACCTGCATCAAAGCTCCGGCGCAAATTAAACGAGCGGTAAGTGGTCAGCCTCGGATTGTTGTTATCGGCAATAGTATCGGAAGTACGATAGAAGGGACGCAGCGAAACCCTCACCGGGCATATCGCAGGGTGGAGAAACACAGGAATGAGGGTTGGTGCGAGCGGGATAAGTGGACAGGTAGATTGGGGGAAGGGCAGGGCAGAGGTGAGGGGAAGCAGCAATGAGGCAACAGCCATGAGCGAGAAGCGCAAGAAAGGCAGCGAGGGAGCTCTGGAAGGGGACGAAGGTCAAGGGTATGGCAGGGAAGGAAGGACGGGCTGCGGAAGAAGGGGGTAAGAGCGAGCCCTGTAATTAGGGAATAAACCCCTCAGCGGCTCAACCCGATCAACCATCATAACGAAAGGGGAGAGTGTTTGAAGGAGGGAGGGAGGGAAGAAGGGGAAAAAAAAGACAAGAGGAAGAAGGATAAGAAGGAGAAGTAGTTTGACAAAGTTTGCGAGAGCCACAGCTCAGGGAATACCGTGCAAAAAAAGGGTCACAGGAATTCAAACGTCATAGGACGGAGAAAGGAGGGACGCAGACAGGACTGGCGCGCGGGTCACAGCGAACGGTGGGTGCGAGGGAGAAGGGGAACAGAATAGACAACGTACCTGCAGCATCACTGAAGAATACCCGAGCAAAGAAGGGATGGAAATGGGCAATGGACTTCTCTTGAAGGGTTGCGGTATATATCTTCCCCTTCACCCAGTCGTCGTCCCCTGGAATCAGTGTAAGTATTAAAAGGCAAGGACAGGGAGGAATGAATATTGGAGTGTGAGAAGGAGAAATGTGGGTTGTGGTTGTGGCTGTGGGATGTGGGTTGTATGGTCTCAGATTGCAGGTTGCAGGTTGTAAGCTTGTCACATACAGTGCTTGGTGGGTATGATATGATACTTGGTGACAATCAATTATGATGTTGATGCTGATCAGGATGGCTGAGGTGGAGGAGGAGGAGGTGGAGGCCAGAAAACGGGAAATTGAGAAAAAGGGAGAAAGGAAGGGAAAGGGAAAGGGCAAGAAAAGGGATATATAGAAAGGGGAGAGGCCCGGATCAACTCATCAATCTCCTTCCCNNNCCTCTTTCTTCTCTTCTCCCTTTCACCAGAGTACAAGTATTCCGATCTTTGATTTCTGGTTCAGCAAGCAAGCCGTTTAACGGTCTGCAGTACAACAACAACACACAAAAACGAATTGCCGGTGATTATTCACGAGGTGCTGTACCGTACTCGTACTGTCATCCTGCTGCACCTACCCATCATGTAGCTTTCAATCCCAAACCCCCCAAAAGTAGGAGGGAGGGAAAAAGAAGAAGAAGAACAAGAAGAAGAAAAGCAGAGATATCATACGGTACTATATAATACACATGCATCACAATTTCAGGAATGACAGGCCTAAGTGTTGTGTTTGTGGTATATAAGGCATCCCCCAAGTATAGTGCAAGTGCCATAACTCGGTAGATTCAAAGAAAGCATTCCCCCCCCCCCCCAACACCATCACGACCTGCCACTACCTCACGAGTACAGCAATTGTATGTACTGTGCAGCTGATTTAACATTAATGCGACCGGTAATGTACATCCTAAACAGCGCATCCCGCATACCGCATACCGCGCACGAAAGGGACGGATAGGAGCATAGATCAGGTATAATTTCCCCTTGGCCCTCTTTGTTCGATCTGTGAATATCGGGTTTGGTGTCTTGGACATGACGATGATGATGCTCACAGCCCAAGATTCTGTATAAAATTAGCTACGGTGGCGTGGCGAACCACCATGATAGCAACGGAGCTCTCTCTCTCTCTCTCTCTCTCTCTCTCCCCTTCCCCCTGGCAACTTACCGGTACGGTACTTCAACTTGAGCCCTCCCGCCTCGGCTGACCGACCAGCCGACCAGCCGAAAGATAATACCGGTATGATACACTCACACACTTACAGTACGGTAATTGCGATGCAAAACTTTATTTCCCTCAATTTTAAAAACAAAATTACCTACAATAAAAATAGATATCTACCCTTTCTCTCCCTCTCTCTCTCTCTCTCTCTCTCTATTCCTCTCCCCTCATCGAGCACACAACCTCCACAACGAATCACTCGCTTAGGCGTGAGTGCGTGTGTGCCAGGCTCCCGGCCGTATGCCCGTTAGGGTGGTGCCTCCTCTTTAGTTAGGAATAAACTTGATAACTCCCACCGGAGGTTGCGGTAGCAACCACGGGGGAAAACGGTTGGCTTATCTCGCCCTTCCAGTTGTGAATCAAATATCACAAGTTGTATGATATCAAGTTCTTGGCATGCATATTTCTTCCTCACGGAAAAACTGAAGGAACACCCTGTGTGCGTATCATGCCTAGATATTTGTGTTTGTGTTACATACTGGCCATACGATATCTCCGTACCGTACCCCCCTATCCTATCCTACCATGGTTGGAGGTTCGGGCTTGGGTGCGAGTGATATTTGGTGCGAGTGTCTGCAAGCAGACTGGTTGGCTTGTTTGCAAATAGGCTGGGATATTCAGGATTTTGTTGATCGGTAGGGACTGTGGCTTTATGTCTGGGCGGAATGTGTGCTCGGGTGTTTTGCGATTGCGTTCGCGAACTGTGATAATGTTCTAGGCCTCCGGGGAAAGCGTCAAAATTTATACATGCATGCCATCTTGTGGGTGATCATAGTTGCTCACTCGTTAGTGTTTGTCTGGTGTTGTCAAGTTTGGTGAATGCGTATCACATATCATACATCGCATACTCCGGCACGGACTGTAGGTCGTAAAACTACTGCGCTATTCCATTCTATCGTCCATCACAAGCCTGCCTGGTGCTACCCTCTTTGTACCATAGCCCTTCAATCAATCAATCAATCAATCACAAACCACGGAGACACGCCCAGGGTAAAAATTAGCTAGAATTAAGCTAAAAAACTTTTCTCATCCATCCACCCATTCACCGCCTCACTATTCTCGCAAATGCGAAATAAATAAATAAAAAGCACACCCCGCTAGCGCCTCTAATATACACCTGAACCTTCGGGTGAAATGAAAAAAGGAAAGTAGAAGGCAAAATATGAGGAATAATTGAGCTGTAAAGAGGGTGAAAGGGGTCATTGGCATACAATGGTATCGTGAAAAATTGTAAAAGTCAAGCGACATCCTCCCTTCCTTGGGCAAAGAGTAGAGGGTAAGAACGGAAGGTGGGAAGCAGCAGAGAAGGCAAGAAGGAAATAGGCAGAAAAACAACCCCTAGGTATGGATACAACAGCGTCCGCAGAAATCCAATGCAGGGATCGATTGGAGAGACCCACAGTGAGAAATTCAAACCCACGCCTCAGCCTCCTCCCCCGCCTTAGCCTTCATGTCTGCAGCCAGAGCCCGTCCACCGTCAGCAGCCTCTGTCTCATTGTCAGCCGCCGTCTCCCAATCGTCCACGACATCGACTTCTTTCTCCTTCTTTTTCTCCTTCTTTTTAAGGCTCTCAGCACTCTTACGTGCTAATTCGACCCCCCCGTGCCCAAAGTCGAACCTATTCTTAGACCCAACACCCGCCTGAGTAGGGGGCTTTGTCCCGGCAGCGGAGGAAGATTTTCCGACGACAAGGGACCACTTGGGCTGACTTTCTCTATTGACTATCTGCCCGTCTTTCCCGACCAAGCATAGTTCAGCTTTATCTGCTAAGCCAATTTTGGCAATGAGACGCTTGAGTTGCGGAATAAGGACGTCAGCGAGTTCGAGTTCAATTTGGTCGTTGCCTAACGAGCTGGCTTTCGGGACAAGCAAGACATCGTCACCGGACCATTGGAGATTAAAGCGGAGTTGAGTGTCCTTAAGGACTGGCTCCAACTCCCTTTCAATCTCAGCATTCAAAAGCCCGATTTTGATATTTTGCAGGATTATAGCATTGTAGGCCTGTCGTTGGGGCTTTTTGAGTTGCTGAATAGAGACCGGGATGCTAGTTGGGACAGCAGCCGGCTTCGAGGCGATGTATTCAGCAATAGTCTTTTTGGGGGCAGTACCGGTATTAGATCCTTTGAAAAGGATGACGCTCCTGTAGGGCTCGGGATCCTGTGACTCACTCTGGAAACCGTAATCCTCTGCAAGGGAGTGCAAGAAAGCACGTTGGCCACTCTTCATGGGGTTGAAAGCGTACCGCTTCTGGCTTGATTCAGCGAAAACCCTAAACTTCTCCTCGATAGCAGCCGACCACTTCCTATCTTTGGCATAGTGAAAGAGGGTTCCTTCAGAGTAAGGGGGAATAGATTCGCGGTCCGGGTCGAGCTCAAATGCGAGTGCCATACGTCGACTACGGCATTGATCGTTACACTTCAGCTCTTTCTTATTCCCAGTAGGGTTAGTTTTAGTTGAACAGCATCTGGTCTCTTGTTTCAACCCCCCGCAAGCGCAAGTAAACTGGATTGTGGCAGAGCATGGCTTGACCTCCGGGCATTGGAATGGTGCGTGACAAGCTTCTAGGCAGGGATGTCCACAAGATTTGGCCTTTCCACACTGTTGCTTGCAAGACTCATCGCAACCTCCACTGGCGTGGCAGACCTTAAGGCAATTGTGAGAACCACAGGAAAGCTTCTTGCCGCATCCAGTTCCGCAAGAAACAGCATTCTTGAAGCAAGGAATGTTCTTGACCCCTTTCTTACCGCAGAGACATATCTTCTCTACAAGGTAGGGACAATTCGGGCATTTAACTTCACCCGTATGACATGAGTGAGGAACCTTGGGATGACCACAATCTGTATCCCGAGTACATGGGAGTTCGCACTTAGGCGGTGCCGCACCGCAAGCAACTGGTGGTGATAAGACTGTTCTTCCACAATTACAGCTCAACTCGTCAAAGCTAGCTTCCAAACATGTACCACATGGTCCACGATGGCAAAGCATCTGGCAGCTGTGAGTTCCGCATTTCAATAGCCGACCGCATGACCGCGTGCAGATATGTTCCGATTCGAATCCATCACTGCTAGACTGGCCTGGGTTATATGACTTCACCTTCCTCCTTGAGTTCAATCGGTCATGAGCCTTTCCTTCTCCAGGGCAACACCGCTCCGTACACTCATGCCTGCCACAATTCAAGAGCATCTTGCAGACCTTCACGCAGCGGGGAGGCTCGCCTGGCTCGCCTTGGTGGCATAGACTCTTTGAAACGGTCTTCCCACAGACGCATTTGATATCAACTATCCTCAAACAAACAGAGCACTCGCCTCCATGGCAGGTTTTGTCACACGCATGGCCGCACTTAAGGATCCTGCCACAAGTCTTATCGCATAACGGGATATCTGCCTCACAATCAGCTCTAGGTGATTCAAGAATTTCACTGAGCTTGGTTCTGCCACATGGGCAATGAGTGACAAGTTCCGGTGAGCGAGGACAGCGGGCGGGGAGCGCATCTTGAGGATGGCAAAGCTTTTGACAGGTATGTTTTGCACAGTCGAAATACCTGTTTTCTTTCGTTAGAATATTACAGGGGCTTAGGGAATCAAGGGGGTCGATAGAATCTAGGAAACAAAGTACAAACCTATTGCATGGTGAATCGCAAATCCAGTAACCCAACCAATTTTCGACACCATGGATGTCACTGATGGTGCTCTCAACTGGCTCCTGCTTGTCACTACACTTGATCCCTTTGGTCTTATTTCCACAGAAGCACTTGAGCATCTCCGGCACTTGACAATCGCCACAGACCCCAGGGTGACATAGCCTTGGACAGGAATGCTCGCCACATGGTAAACTGTCCTCACAGGCGTGCCCACAGCTCCAACCACCTTCGTAAACTGTGTCAATGCAGCGCTTCTGTATTTCGTCCCTGCCGCAATGGCAAGGTTGCTTAGGCCCCATTGCAGGACAAGGAGGGCAAGGCCCAGCATGACATTGAAGATCGCAAGCATGGGGACAGTCCTTGGGCGAGCTCCGCTTCTTTCCGCATGTTTGGCCACAGCTATGGAACCAAAGTCAGCAATTGAACCGACCACATGGAGGGGTAACGCATGCCTATGAGGGGGAAGAAGATTTGTAGGCTCTGGTTGGACTTCCTTCTCGCACCAACAAGAATAGGTGGCTGGTACTTCTTTCTCATGATTGTTGCAAGCCGGACACCTCCATGTTGGCGAAAAGTCGGCACCAATTGGTCCTGCTGGAGTCTGCCCCAGACCTTGTTTTGCCCATTTTTTGACACAATCCAAGTGGAATACTGCCCAACAACACTGGCAATTCCAGACCTTGGTCTTTCTAGTTAAATTGCTGAAACATACAAGACACTCATAGGAGCCACTGGCGATTTCCCTATGGATTCTGGTGCTAATGTTCTCGGGGCCTTTACATTGGTTGGTTTGAGGTCTCATGTTTACGATTTTAGGAGATGGCTTACTGTCAGCCAACGGAATGTGGGGGATTCGCGGTGCGCGGTGACCACCCCTTCCACGACCACGACCACTAGTAGACACAGCGCTTTTAGATCTAACACTTGCCGTTGTAGAACCGTGTGGTGTTGTTGAGGGTCCCCAATCAGAGTAAAGATCCTTGCTGTCTAATTCACGGGGGATACCGCGAAGATGTGGCGGAAGGTACTGGTCCGTCGGTTCTCCGGCTTGATGTGCCGCTGCCTCTGCGCGTTGTTTCCCGTTGAGCACGGAGTCCTCCCCTGTTGTCAATTGCCCCCCGAAGTCTTTCGGTGGTGGTACCCGAGAGAGCCTCGGGGCCGGGCGGTTTTCATCGGGCGGGTCAACGATAGAGGTACTAGATGATGTAGAGGCGAAATTCCCAGAGTCCGCAGTAGAAGATAAATGTCCCCCAATCCGCTTGTGTGGGGGCAAACGTCGATTGTTGGGCTTATTATTCTTGCGAGGTGAAGTCCTATGCGACACCGAGCCATCATCAGTGGTACTATTTGCCTCGCTAATAGCCCTTTCTTTTCCCTTCCCTTTCCGGACGGTATTTTGTGGTGAGGAGCTAGCAGTATAAAGGCCATGTACAGGTGAGGAGGCTCCATTAGGTTCGTCCACCTCATGTATAGTACTAGGGGTTTCGCTGCGTCGATCACCACCACCGCATGCACTAGGTGCCACCGAGGCCATATCGAAGCGTAATTCATCATTTGTAGAGCCTGATGCCTGAGACGCCCTATCGGTCTCCACGTTGTTCTTGCGATCGGCAACTAGTTTCTGGAGATCTCGGTTTGACGAGAACCCGCCACCCAACCCGCTGCCACTACTGCCACATCTACCTTTCCCATATCTCCTCCCACGATAACCTGCCCTGGTGGGCTGTTCCGTCCGAGATTGTGGTTGGGGCCCTGCGGATGTGGAAAATTCAGACGATTCTTGCTGCTGCTGATTTCTTCTAATACCGAGAAAAGCAACTCTACCAACACGTTGACGAACGGTGCGTCTTGGCGGCGTAGAACTTTGATCTGGCGGCAATGAGGGGGTTGGCTCGACGGTAGCCATAGCTGCCGGTTGAATTGTATTTCTGTTGGTCGTTGCGGGATCCAAGGTTCTGTAAGAGAGGCGGAGGGGGTCGTAAGGAGTGAGAGGTTATAGGTGAACGAGATGAGAGGTTGTAAGGGAAAAAAGGAGCAAATAAGGGAGGAGTGAAAGAGGGGAGGAATAAGAGCAAGGTGAAGGGTGAAGGGAGAGAGTGTGAAGGTGGAGAGGAAAGATCAAGACAAGGGATGGGAGGGGGAGAAAGCTTTGGTTGCTTATGAAGAACAGAAGAAAGTTGTGTGCCTGAACGTCACCTATGTATGGTTTTTTGCTTTTTAGAGTATCCCGGTGGGGTGGCGGGGCGACCAGCACCTTGGCGAGAGATGGGGCTAGAAATGACACATTTTTTCTCCACCGGGTAACGTCAATTGACAATTTCTATGAATTACTGTCACCGTTTCGTGCACTCATGGAACGATCCTTTGAGAATTTAGACTCATATCATGCCGTATCTCAGGGATTCTATCATAGCCAGGGTTGGGCTTTGGTGACTAGTTCCCGTTGCGCTCCAGCTATCATACAAGTACCGCTCTCACTTGTGACTTAGTAGGTTATCATACCCTCTGAGTCCAAAATCCTTCTCTCAAGTACCGTAGTCTACTCGTATGATACTGCCATAAGTTCTGAACTACCGGCACCACAGGACAGCTCACTATTACACAGATTCTTGAGACTAACGATACTCTACTAGTAAACACCTCTTCTTTCTAAGTTTTTCCGGAGCACAGTTTTCTTATCAACATAC
>QFET01002099.1:51553-78850 GCA_003316355.1 Tuber calosporum
AAAAAAAAAAAAAAAAAAAAAAAAAAAACGTCCCAGTCCGGACCAGTCCATTAACAGCGAAATTTACGATACAATGTGCTAAACTTACATCAACGTCTATGCCATCCATCCATCATTCCCGACCTCCCCCCTCCCCTCATCCATATCCTCCCGCAACTGCAAAAAGAATCGAAACATAGGCCACCTGTAACACCCACTACTTGTATCATACATTTCAGCCCGAGGAAACCCCCCACTCCCCACCTCCTACTGCCCACTACCAGAATTATTACAAAACAATAACCGAGAACAAACGCCCAAACATTATTTTTTGGTGTGGAGGAAAGGAAGAGAGAAATGATAAACCCCTGACTGAAATGTGACGAAGTACCGAGAAATAATACACAGGAGGACCGAATGAACTGATTTACACGCACAATGTTTCCATAAAACTCCAGCCTGAAGATGACAGAAGACAAAAGAAAAGGAGACACTTCACGAGTATAGAAGAAGAAAAAGGGAAACGGGAGACAAAAAACTCGAGCAGAGGTGGTGCAGCAAGGGAAAAAAATGGACTAAAACACATGGGCCTCCAATAGGCTCTAGCCTAATCGTAGAGACGTAAGGAGTGAAAGGACTAAACAAAAGGTGATGCCTTCTAGGTCGGGGTGTAGTAGACAGACCATCCCATCCCTTCTAATTTTTCCCCCAACGGAAAAGTACTACTTTCCACCGTTTATTTTTTGTTTGTAGAAATTCTAACGCCCTCCGGATTCGAAACCAAGAAAGAGCCAATTTGCTCCCTTGCTATCAGACAACACTGCTACATTGACTAGTTAGATCCCTCACTCGCAGAAAAAATGTATATAGGGTCCCTTCAAGGGTTCCTCGCTACCAACCTCCTCTGCTTTTTCACCGGCGGTTCACCACCTTCAGTAGGCCTTCTCCTCCCTCCTCTGCCTCCGCGGGGGCCTCGTCCACCTCTGTTTGGAGTCTCTTCTCCTTCGTCGCCACGCCTGCGCTTACTCCCAGCAGTTTTAATAGCGGAAGGCATTTCATCCCCGGAATCACCGTCAACAACGGTCCTGCGTCTACCACCGCCTCTGCCTCTGCCAGGCTTCCTCTCGCCCTCGGTTTCCTGCAAGAAGACTTGCGGCTGATATTTCCTTAACCAGCAATAGACGCTCATAGGGTTTCGTGGGTCTCCTTCCCCCTTGCTAGCACTGGGGGAAATGTGGGCAATTTCCGGTAGAGCAGGCATCCCCCCACTGAGATTCTCGTCAACATTGGCATAAAAGGCCTCCTCTTCCTCAATAGACATCAGGAAGGGACTGGTATTGCGCAAGTAAGGTGGGGTAGCACCACGACGATAAGTATTCTCCAATATAGGAAGCTTGCGATTACCGGGGGTGTGCGGAGGGGCGGGTTCCTGAATACCTTCAGGCATCTCGTCAACGGGCTCCTGCTTGAGCACAAGGGGTCCAGAACCATTGACGCTATTTGCAGCAACCTCAGCGGCAGCCCTCTTGGCTTGTTCTTCAGCCTCCTTTCTCTCTCTCTCTGCATCAGCCTTAAGCTTATCCCGAATGTACCTCGGTGGTGTTCCGGGGATGCCGCGCCTATGGTTTGATTCACGTATCTCTTCAAGATAAGCTTCCCGGTCATCATCATCCATATCCTCATCCTCATCATCGCTGTACTTTGCGCCGTGGCGTTGGATTGGTGGAGTTTCGTCGTCTTCATCATCGTCATCAGTGCTGTTATCTTGGTCTTCGGCCTCTGCATCGTTACCGTTGACAGGAGCTGGCTCCAGCTGCATGCGTTCCACATCATTGTCATCGGCGAGACCTGCAATCTCTTCATCCAATCCTCCCATCGTAGCGAGTAGCGTAGGCGAGAGAAAACCAGTCGGAGTAGCACCGGAAGGGGATCCAATGTTAAAACGACGAGATTTTGGAACTTGTGAAGACGAATTCAAGTCAAGCAGAAGATCCAGAAGACGTCTGCAACACCATAGTTTAGCTTCCGGATTGCAAAATAGTCTATACAAGCAAACAAACGGAAAGATCTCATTGAGCGCACGTATTCTCTTCTTGTATACGCTTAGTTGCAGCGGACGCGATTTGATCCTGTTTAAAGAGCTCATCTGAGAGTTTCATGACCTGGTCAAACTTGAAGCGAAGCTTTTTATACTTCTTCCTGTTGAGGCACTACGTTAGCGATCGCTGAAAAAAATGTAAAGCGTATGCGAAAGACTCGGAATGACGGACTTGTATGATTTATAATGAGCTTTATCACCTCCGGCATTTTCAGCGGTAGACATGTTATTATGATTGGGATTTGGTGTTCTACGGGAGTCAAGTTGTCGTTAAATAGGTTAGGAAGCTGCGCGGATTGGCTGATAAATGGAAGGAAGAAACAATGAAAGAGAATGTTGTTGGGAAGAGCGAGCGTAGAAAGGTAGAACACCAAAGGGGGCGGTGATGATGGATAAATGGATGGGGAGGAAGGAATAAAAGGATCGGAGGTGGGAAGGGGCTATATAAACCTTCAACAAAAGGAAAGGTAAAGGGAGAGGAAGGGAAAGGGTAGAAATAGTAAGATAGTTGTTGGTGACGCCAGAAGTCTAGCCTCGCTCACTCTCACATGGACGGCAGTCGTTTCCCTCGACACTTGACTTCTTTCCTTTGTCTTTCACCACAGAAGATCCCTCAAAAGCTCGCGTTTGTGGCTAGGACTCAGGGGTGTGGCTGGATAAATTACATAATATTCCCCCTGTCGTAAGCCTCGATGTAGGGCTAAACCCTTGCGACTGCTGCTGTCCAACAACAGCTTAGTGCCCACTCGCTCCCAATCCCCACCACACTCTGCCGGATCGGTTTTGAGGAAATTTCGGCAGACATCAACAACACCATTCCGCAACCCATCGCGACAGCACCCCTCTCTAATCCGCCAAAATGACGAAAGGAACCTCGTGAGTCTTTCAACATTAGGAACCCAATTTCTAGAAGAATAGACAAAGCTAACAACTTTGCAGTTCGTTCGGAAAGCGTCATGTTAGTTCACTCTCTCTGAAAAAAAAATAATAATAACCCGCTGCTTGGCCCCCGACCAATGGCTGCTCTGGCAAATTTTGCGACGGAATTCACGGAACTGACTTCATTTCCCACATAGAACAAATCACATACTTTGTGTCGACGCTGTGGCCGTCGCTCCCTCCACATCCAGAAGCATACCTGTGCATCCTGCGGATACCCCGCCGCCAAAGTTAGGAAGTGTATGTCTTCTTTCTCTATACCCTTCACCTTTCCGGCTAGCTAACGGGTACCCGTGGGTGCAATATAGACAACTGGTCAGAGAAGGCGAAGAGAAGAAAGACCACGGGCACGGGCCGCATGAGATACCTCAAGACCGTCACCCGCAGGTTCAGCAATAGATTTCAACTCGGCACTCCCAAAGGAGCCCGTGGCCCCCAGAGTAACGCCGACACAGTCGAATAAATAAAAACCAATCCTTTTATTTTCCGCTTTTTCGTTACATTTTATCGTTTCATTTTTGTTCCGGGTCACGGGTTCTGTTTAAAGGGGACGAGAAATTTGCCCTACGGAATGGGATGTTAAAAAGGGGGTGGGCTGAAATAAAAATAAAAATTGACAGTTGTTGCCGCTGTGAACTTGCGCATGAGGTGTTGGCATTCCGGGAAAGGCGATGGTGATTTGGCTGGGATTGAATGAGGGGAAGTGAATGCGATTGTGATTGTGCATGGGATTTGCAAGGGCATACGTTCGTGCACAGCATTGGCGGAGAGAATTAGATCTGCTCTACCCGCGCGCGGGTTAATCTACTTGACCATACACGAATTCACTCATCATGGCGACATACCCGGAGACTGAATGCCTTACTGATGTACCAAAATGCTCACCACCCCCCAGAAGAGCTTATACACACCTTGGAATTTCCCCAATTAAAACCACTCTTACCGCGCACTCGTAGACTGTAGAAACTGATAGAGCGCTCCAATTCAAGGTATCCCTAATTAACCACTCCATCCTCCTCTTCCCAACCCTCATTCATTAAAAATAGTCCTGCCCTCCATTCCACCGCGGTAGCTAGGTCTACAAAAAGACCAACTTTCCAACCTCCTCCACACATACACACAGTGAAAGCAAACCCTCAATCAACATCAACCCCCTTCCCCCTCAGCTCCCTCTTCGCTGTCTCAATCTCAACCACAAGCTCCTTATACGCCTCCTCCGTATCCCGGAACGTGACAATCCCCCACCCAAGTGAGAACAACAAATACGCGCCAAACGAGACAAGTCCCCAGAACGGCAACTGCACATTCTTTCATTAGCCACTTTCTCTTGTTGGTTTTGTTTGTCCGTCCTTCCTTCCTTTCTAGTCCAGGGTATGAAGGAGTGCTTACGACGGGGATAATCTCCTCTTGGATTTTCTCCGGGAAGGGGATTAGGCGGAGGTATGCTGCCAGGTAGAGCTATTTGGCAAATACGGGTAAGTATGGTACGAGGAATAGGGGGGGGAGGAAGAGGAGGTTTACAGAGCTGAGAAGTAGTGCGATTGAGATGGTTTCTGTTGCGCGGGTCATTTTTGGGAATCAGTGGATGAGCGGTAAGCAGCGGTGGTAGTGGTGTTGCAGTGGTAGTTGGGAGTGGTAGGAATGAGCGTGGTGTTGTCGATAGCTGTCGATGAGGATAGCTCGCTTCTGGTGAGTGGTGCTTGCGGCTCAAAATTGTGTACAGATTTCCCCTTTTCCAATTTATTGTTTCGGGATGTGTGTTGTCTTGGCAGGGATAAATGGGTCACAGCACGTTTTCTGTGCTATACTTGAGTAGGGTCATACCGGTAGGGATAAGCTTTTCATTTTCTGCTCAAGGCCAGAGTTTTTCACACTGCAGTTTTTTCTTTTTTTTTTTTTTTTTTTTTTTGCAAAAAGTCCATGGGTTAGGTATTATTGGTTTGCAGTTTTATGATATTACATGTAACTTATTTGAATCTTTAAAAACCCCGTCGTTATGACATTTGTAGAGCACTGTAATCTGATTGAGTGCGCACTCCTACGCAGGTGTAGGATCAGCTGGGGCCGCTGTGCTGCCCATTCCTAAAGGTCCAGCGCCCATGCCCGGGATAAAGAGTGGGAGGTATGACTATCGTGTTTAAACGGTATTAGCCTCCTTTGGAAAATTGGGTGAGAGCGAGGGAGGAGGAGGGGGCATACGAATGCGAGCGCCATAAGGCTCATTCCCACTCCAAAATATGCTGGCTGTTTACCGCCCGCGAGCTGTGCAGGTGTCTCGTTGAGCCAGGCTTGTATCGCGAAGATCATGGCCGTCCTAATATATTCAGTCTCATTTTCGCTTTTCTCCTTCTCACCTTGATGTTCTTTGGGTGGAACAAGAAGGCTGGGGGAGAAGAGGAGGAAGAGATTACCATCCAACAACCCTGCACAAACAAACATTTCACATCAGTCAATATATAAGGCTCAGGCTGCCAATCGATACCAAGAGGGTGGGAGATGACAGAACTTGTTACGGGTAAACATCTGATCCATTTCATCCACCAATTCTGTTAGCCAATCTAAGGCATATTTTGGCGAGAGGAGGGAGGCTTACAGCTGCCATAGGAAGCGTGCTTGTCATGGTGGCTTTTTTTTTCTAGGAGTTAGTATTTATGCTTTTATTTTTCTTCTTCTTCGTTTCCCCCTCCTTTATTTGAACTTTGAGGGAGGGAAAAGTGACGGAGTGCGTATCGTACCGGCAATATCGGCTGTTAGAAGAAAAAACAACAACTCATATGTCAGCAATCTAGATTGTAGAAAGAAAATATGGAAACGCACTCTCGTTGGCTTTGACTGTTGGGGCGACGTATGGAATGACTATCATGGATATTGTCAGTTTGTATCTCTCCTCTATGCATTGTGTTTCCGAAACAGAGTGGGGGAGATGATTACTCAGGTCGGCGCGGCGCTGGTCCTTGAGGTTCTTGTTCGACATCTTGAAGCTCTAGAAAGGTTTTTTTTCTTTGGTAAATTGTAGTATGAGATGAGCTGAGGTTGGATTGAGATATTATAATGTGTGGTGCTGATACTGTACGGTACGGTATCTGGGGTGGGCTCCACGGAATGGTGAGGACTTGGAATCTTGGTAATTGGATGAAGAGAAATAGGGATTAGAACGGGCCCAAGACAGTTTATCACCTGATGAGCCAATGATAGACTGTCGGCTCCGTCATTTTGGAAAATCGCTTACTATAAAAGGAAACTTTTCCTTCCACTCGATAATTCCCGACCCCAGTCATCTGAAGAGAGCAGCAACTTCTGGTTGAGGATTAGAGCCGATCACGCCAAGATATTGGGAGAAGAAAAAGAAGTTACAAGCCAAGTTTGAAGTCCCAGTCTGCTTCATCCAACGACCCACCCACCACAACTATTGCTCGCAATCGCTTTTACAACCATCAATCACCATTCGGAATGCCCCGAAACAGAAAAGAAAGAGAAAAATCCACCTCGATACCTAACGAGGAACCTGAGGCAGATAATGCCAAAATGGATGATGCGATAGAGGAGCCCACCGATACCCAACAGAAGAAGCCGAAGGAAGAAAAGGACGGAAGGGGCAAGAAGGGCAAAAAAGAAAAGAAAGACAAAAAGGCAAAAAAGGACAGAAAAGGCAGACTCGAACTTAAGGGTGCAAATGCGCAGCTAGAGAGCAAGGCTGATGAACTAATGACCCATGAGACCGCCAAGGCCGACACTTCAACTGTATCCAAGCGAAAACGAGACACCACTGTGGAGGAGATAGAAATTGATATCAATGCTCCAAAGCCACCATCCAAGAAGGCTCTACGAAAACTTAAAAAGCCCAGCGCTACATCTGCTCCCGCTGGCAGCAGTTCTACTACAGCCCCGGCCACTGCCCCCATCACCGCCTCTAAACCAGAAAATTTTCCCGAACATGCATCTCAATCTCGCTCCAAGTGGGGTGTCTGGATAGGCAACCTAGTATTTTCAATAACGAAGCCGGACTTAGAGACCTTCTTCACCAAGCCTCCATCGACGATCCCGCGCATCGGAATAACTCGTATAAATCTTCCAACGAATCCACAAACCCGTCGAAACAAGGGTTTTGCATATGTGGACTTTTCCAGCGAGGAATCGCTCAACTATGCACTCACTTTGACGGAGAACCTATGGAACGGCCGTCCGGTTCTCATCAAAAACGCCAAGGACTTTTCCTCCAGAACTCTCACCCCGGTTGTCAAGTTGGGCGCGGACATGAGCAAGAACCCGCCAAGCCGGATTCTCTGGGTTGGCAACCTGGACTTTGCCACAAAGGAGGAGGACCTGGCAAAGCACTTCGCCTTCGCGGGCAAGATCATAAAAGTTCGCCTGACAACATTTGAGGACACGGGCAAGTGCAAAGGCTTTGGGTTCATTGATTTTGAAGATGAGGACTGTGTAGAGAGGGCAATGCTAGGGCTCTCCCCAGAGGACAAAGCAAAGGTCGGGACTGTCGAGGGCAAGGAGGAGGAAGAGCTGAATAGGTTGTGTAAGAAACGAGGTTTCATCGGAAGTCGGAAAATCAAGATGGAGTACGGGGAGGACCCTTCCGTGCGTTACAAGAAGCGCTTTGGGAGGGAGAAGGGTGCGCAAGGCAATGAGGACGTGACCAAAGGAGCTCCTATAGCACTCATGGGATCTCGAGGTAGACTCGCCACCACCGGTGGCGTTGGGGAGCGAGAAGAGGACACGAAACCCGCTGGGAAGAGGACCAAGTTTGACCCGAAACGCCCACTCAATCCTGGGGCTGCCTATTCGGGCGACTCATGGCGTACTGGTGCGATCACAGAGAGCAAAGGGAAGCGGGTAAAATTTGACTGAGATATTAATACTCCATCATTCGAGTGAGACGTCATGTTGGAACATTTGTATCTACAATATGATTCCTATCAAGCACTGTTGAGCTTGCGGAGAACAAAAGCCCTGTCACTATATATAGCTTAGTAAGCCTGTGATTGCAAAAATGTGACACTCCGCATCTGTCTGCTCTTTCTGGGGGGATGGACCGTTTCACCGATCGCCCAAACAAGCGCTTTCCAGCCGAATGAGGGAGGGGAAACAGTTCCCGCTCTATTCTGAACTTGATCGAGCTACTGTAAACGCTCAGTGTCGAGATCCAGAATGATTCACTTGAAAATTTGAAAACCACACAAGCACCTTACCGTCACGGGGGCAAATTGTGAACACCACATGCTGAAGAAAAAAGATAAAAAAAAAGGTATATAAAAAAAAGCAAACAAGAAATCCACAAAAGATCCTGATGAGGTGTGCATGATCCCAGTGCTACGGGAATAATTGGCGCACCCTGGATTTCTGCAGGTTACACACGCAGGGAACTTTTGATCTCAAAGTATTGAAATTTTCTGCACTCGAGTCGCCTTGCCCATACCAATTCGTTTATTGGATGGAATATCCGAATCTCCTTACAGGAATGAGCTGTTATGTCCTACTTTTCCCTATTGCACTCTTTTCTCTCTCACACCTAACATCTACAGGATCACATCGTGGTCCGTTATGTCATAGGGCCCGTAAAACGTTGCTTTAGGCCCTGGTGTAGCATATAAGGCGGACGTGGATTGCACACATTATCGTATAGCTGGCTTCCATGAGATTGAGCGGAGCCAGGTGCTCATGTATTTCATTTCCTAGGTGCTGCCACCACATTATTGATATACCAACGGTCCGCAGACTGCCCTGCCTGCCCAGACCTCTAACAGCCCAACCACGGATCCCCATCCTTCTCATAACCATATACTCACGCCCACTGCCCCCCCTCAGATATCATTATCGTTCCGTCACCAACCTTACACGTCACACTCGATAGCTGGGCATATCTCTTTGGGTCCCAGGCTCCTCTAGCCCGATCTATCGCTTCCATAGCTTCGCAATTCCGTTATATAGCCGCCCGATACACCGAACTTGTTCATACCCTCGACCCCACTGCTGCTGAGCGAAGGAGGAAAAGGGCTGCTGATAAACCGGACTTGACACCACTTTTAACAAGAAACAAAGGGTGGAAAAGAGAAAGAGCAGTCCTCTATATAAAAGCGCCCAAAATGACAGATTCAATGTCCTGGGAAACCAAATTTCGCACGAGAGAAATCGCCGCCCACGAGTGGGAAGATATTAGAGATGTATTCGAAGACCTCTACATAGAGCAGGGCCAAACGCTCAAAATGATAAGGCAGCACCTAGCAGAAAATCACGGCTTTTACGCAAAGTATGTATTAATCTTACTCCCCGCCTCTTATGTCCCATCAACAGTAACTAACTCTCCATAGCGAGACACAATACAAGAAGAAGATCCGCAAATGGGACATTCAGAAGAACCTTAGCCGAGATAAAATGGTGGCCATCGTTCGATTATTGGATCACCGGGCTGCAAGAGGGCTTGGTACCATGTTTTCCTTCAACGGTAAACCCCTCAGTCACGAGAGGATTGACCGGTCAAGGAAAAGATTTAATCTGCCTGGACCCGATGTCCCGATTCAGGGAGAGATTAATTATGAGATTGGTGGGTAAAGCTATTTTTGGACTTTTATCCTTTTTTATTTTTTATTTTTTATTTTTTATTTTTTGGTTAAATTGTTTCACTCATATGGGATGTTTATACATCGTGGCAACGATTGCTGACTTATGATCTCACTAATTACAGAAGGTGTTGAGTATTGGGATCCTGAAGCGGATGCACCAGCGTCACAATCTGACCCTGGATGCCCTGCACCACCAGAGCTCCAGTCCTCAGAGCAGCCTGCACTGATAGAAGAGCAAGAAGCACAAGCTTCACCACTTCTGGAAGTGCGAGTACCAGACCATGATGGTGTTGTATACGTGGCACGAGCGGGAATTCCCACCACGAGAAGTTCTGAACAAAACGGGAGCGATGGGGCCGCTTGCAAGCCATCAAATGACGGCGAATGCTACGCAAAGCCTTCCTCTAAATTCGCCCCAGCGAACATCGGAAAGCTGAATCAGGCGTCAAAGCGCCGCTGTAATGACTCCGATGCTGGTGACACAGCGGATAACAGAAAGTCACGCAGGACCTCACGCCACGGTGATAACGAGGCCCTGCCAGACGCACTCGCTCAACCAGTGAAGGTTACCGAGAACAGTAATAGGGAGGGAAAGGAGAGCTCAATTATGTCTACTCCTGTTCCTGCCCTTATGGAGCGTCGGGGTTCTCTATTGAATGCGTTAGGAGAGGTGGGCTCGCCGGGACGCAGCACAGGTTCATCCTCGCCAGAACTACCGCCGTCAGGCCCAATCGTAGGCAGTGGCTCGCCACTGCCGCCTCTTGAGCGACGGGATTCAAATATTTCCTTGCCATCCTTCTCGCAGCTCGAGGCATATTCATCCTCACCACGGCCACCGCAAGAGCGACCAGCATCAGGAACGTCACCCCCACTGCTACTCCGATGGGTCACGGGCCCGCCATCATCGGCTACGGCATGGAGGCCTGGACGGCCACTACCGCCAACACAGCAAAAAAGTTCGGTTTTGACACTGGGGCAGAGTCCCGCCCCCATCTTGAACGATACCGGGTGGTCCGACCCAATCAATGCACGCGACGGCCCTGCAGAATTACTCAGCGAACCCAGTGTTAGAAACTCAGAGGATGGGCCGTTGTATTACACATGTCAGGAGGGTTACGCAGGGGCACAGAGAAATGAGTATATCCCTGGGGTGACCAATGCCGGAGAATCTGGCCTAGAATCACCATCACCTCCGTCGCTAATGTCCCTGGCATCAGTGTTGTCATCGTTGCCGCCCTCGCCACATCATTCTGCATCACTCTCACAACCCCCTTGCCATGATGGTCCATCAGCCGAACCACCCGCAACCCCGCCCCAAGTCCCCACATCACGACAGATTACCAAGTGGGTCACTGCAGCCATTCGCTACTCCACAAAATCCTGGTGGAATGATCTGCAGGATCTCCAAGTTCAGGAAGTCCAAAACCTAACAAATTGCCTGGGCCGTGAACACCCTGACACTCTCGACGCCCTAAGCACACTCGCGACACTCTACACCACGGCTGGCAAAGATGCAAAAGCCAGGGAACTGCACAAATACGTGTATGATCAGCTCCACAAGTTCTTTGGCCCAACACACCCTCGCACTGTCACTGCACAGCACAATCTCGCAGGTGTGTACCTGGCCATGGGGGACTACCCCGCCGCTCTAGCTATGGCGAAGGGGGCCGCGGAACATAGTAAAACCCTGTACGGGGCAGACCACGCTGAGACTCTATCCTCCTTGGTGCAATTAGGCCACGTGCTATCGAGGCTGGGGGAGTTGGACGAGGCGGTGCGAATTGCAAGCAGCGTAGTAGAAGCGCAGCGGCGGAAACCGGAGGGCGTAGCGAACCAGCACACTACCATATCAGCGAACAGGCTACTTGGCACACTCTTCGGGAAGCAAGGCTGCCACCAGCGCGCCAAGGCGGTCCTAGAGGAGGTCCTCGCCCGCCAGGAGGAGTTGTTCGGAAAAGACCATCCAGAGACACTCTCTGTCATGGACTGCCTGGGCACAATATATCTATCTCTCGGCGAACTCAGGAAGTCCGAAGAAATTCTCCGCCGCACAGTACACCTCTCAACTGAAAAGCTCGGGGGGAAACACCCGGACACGCTCTCCTCCAAGCACAACCTCGTCAACGCTCTCCTGGAAAATGGCCACTTTGCCGCAGCGAAGGACCTCGCGGGAAAGGTGTATGCCGAAACCCGCCAGGTCCTTGGCGATGAGCACGTGGATACTGCGCTCTCCATGGTGAACCAGGCCTCTGCGCTCATGGGCCTTGAAGATGTCTCTGGCGCGATTGGAATCCTCCGAGTCACCATGGATAAATTGGCCGTCATCTTGCCCGCTGGGAATTCCCAGGTGCTTTTGGTAAAGGAGAAGCTTGCCCAGGGATTGATGGACTCGCTTAGGCTCTCTGAAGCAGAGAGAATTATGCGCGAGGTGCTTGTTGAGAGGAGGTGCGCTCTCGGGTGCGCACACCCTGAGACTGTTCGTGTGGAGGAGTGGCTGCGCATGTGCCGAGCAAGGATGAGAGGGGCTGAGGGGAAGGGACAGGGCGGGGAGAGTGCTATTTCTACTACTAATGGGAAACGGACCGGGAAAGAGGGTGTTTCCGAGGGGGCGGTGATAGAGTGGCGGTATTAGAGCATGACCCAGCTGGTGAATTGTGCCTGTTTTTGTTCTGACTCTACTCGTTCCTCTTTTTTTCACCTCTCCTCTTGCTAATTATTTCTCCTTACGAACCCTCTGCAACGTCCCATCGCCTTCCCAGCCATTATACGACTACCTATTCTACACCAGCCCACTATTGCCCTCTTTATTCCCTATTATTTTTCTCCCCTTCCTTCTTTCTTCCTGTTCACGAGTGTGCCCTTTTAGACTACATTACCTATTATTTATTATTATTATTATTATTATTATTATTATTCCTTATTTGATTTTCCCTTTTCTTTCCTAGGTTTTTTTTCTTTCCCTTTAGTATACACATAAAGGCTCATTGGGGCGTTTGGGATCAAGGGCGTTTGCTTGTTCTGGTTTTTTTATGTCATGTTGATAAAGGAAGGAAATAACAAAATTATATTACTTGTGTTGCTGTAATTGTTTGACTTTTTGTATCCTGCTGAGTGAGGTAAGATAAGGCAAGTAAGTGCTAGTACAAGTACGAGGTAGGGTCCCGAATCATCAATCGCAAAAGTCGGAAAGAATATCTTCCATTCACGCTTGGTAGGGGAGAGCAGTTGCGAGTATAATTTATATCCTACCCAAGATCTAGACAATCCAGGAACTCAAATCTCACCGATGAACTCCCTCACCCACCTACCCGGGATAGGGTAACTCGAATCACTTAGCATAACGACAGTATCATACTCGTATCCCGACACATATTATATATCCCGGCGGGAAAGTAATTTACTTGGCGAAGCGGATTGTTCAGGCAGCTCTGTCATATCACATGGGGTGAAAACCATGATTTTTCCCCCCTAAGATATTACTATCAGATGTGTGATGATACTTGGAAAGTGAGTTAATCACAAGGTAATGTTTTATAATCAGATGTTGTGAGAGTGGTGATTGTATTGTGTTTGTTTAGTTATCGATACGTGATGGGGTATTATCTGCTACGGTATGGTAAAAAAGGATGAATGATATCATGACTGTACCATTTCGAGGAAGGTATCCATCTTTGGGGAGAAGAAGATGTAAGGTAATCATGTTATACTTTGAATTTTTAGTTGGGGTGATTTTACTACCGATAACCCTGGCCTGGGTTTATTTATCAGAGGATTCTAAGGATTTATAGATGTGATAGTGATATTATCGTAGTTTGTTAGGAGGAGGAGGAGGATCTCATAATTATTATCATCATTCTAGAATAAAAGGTACCCGATAGATAAGCCAGAATACAATTACAAAGTTGATAAGTACAAGTAGAAAAGAGAGAAAGAAAAAAAACTTACAATAGTCGAATTAAATCCTTCAATTTCCAATATATCCTAAAACAAAGAGAGATAGTTTACCAGAAGGGGTTTTCAAAATGGTAGATAAAAGTGGGGGGGGGGACTAAATTTAACTTTTATAATAATAATATTATGATAATAATATGAACAAGGGATCAAGTGTGATATTCATAACCCCTCCTAAGTCCATCCACCATCCACCCATCCATCTCCCAGCCGTGTTATATATCACAAGGTGTGTATCAAACTGTAAGAAACATAATGGCAATCTGAACATACCGATTGAAAAAGAAAAAGTCTATGATACATCTACAATATAACAGAATACGGTGGATTATGTATATCGATTGACACGCTAAATACTAGACCCTAATTCAAAGGGTTTTCGGGAATCATGATTATCATGATTATCATACCATCGTCTGGGGAAATATCTTGGTATAGTATCATAACTGAATAGACTATATTCCCGTGTGATACCGATGGTCATTTACAAGCGCTACGATACGATACTTACTTACTTACTTGCCAATTCTCTTCCGGTTATAGATAGTACGATACCGTAGACTTCTCATACCTACAAAGTGTAGTCTACTATTAGCACAACATGGTGATATTCTATGGCGACTGTATAAGTGAGAAACCCACTACGGTACGGGAATTTGATTCGGTGGGGTGACGAAGGAGTTGACGGGTCGAGTTAGCTTGCCGTACCGAAACTGCTGGCAGCGTGACAAGGAATACTGCAAAGTATCATACTCACACAGTCGCGCCCTGCTATCCCGGATGGCCAAAATCTAAACAATCTGTCCGGTGCAGTGAGTTATCCGGAATAACAGGTCAAGGTTTGGTGCGAAGTGGTTGGAAACTCGTGGAGATCCATCCGGGATAGCGAGGTGTGACTGTATGATAGATTCTAAACTGGCAAACTCAACTTGATTATACCCCCCGTGTGCATTTTCCCGTTTTGGTAAGGTTGTTTTTATAGTAACCACTAGTTCACGTTCTGTGAGCACAAACTTAAGTTGAACTCACCGATAGATGGGTGCAAGTAGATAGAGGGGAGGAATGCAAAGCTCTAACTAACTAGCTGGTATGTATGTATGTATGTATGTATGGACTCGGATACTGACCGTAGTATCATAAATCAACTGCCGCCATCCGTCAAGCAAACAAAAATGATAACATAACAAAGACAAAGGACAAGTGTGAATTGGTGTACAGGTATGAATATTCCCATCCCCTACCTTCCAAAGTGACGCCCCAGGCCGGAAAGACAAGACGAAAAGCAAATCAAAAGCAAAAAGGGAGGTAGGAGAACCTAGCAATTGAACAGAACCCAAAGTTTTTTTTTTTTTCCCCGGAAAAGAGGAAAGGAAGAAAGAAGAAATAAAAAGAAACGGTCTCATTAAAAGATCTAGCCATCAGTATGTATACCGGTAGTTACTGACTCGTACTGTACAGCGAAACACCCCACCTCACCCACCGACTGAAAGAGGCCCACACCCGTAGGAAATTTAACACGAGGGACAACAAACCAACTCATCTAGCATTGCACTGTACAGTGCTGTTCACATACTTACTTGCAACGCACACGTAAACGCCAGGTCGTGATTCTTATAGGCGTTAAAAGGGGCTGCCCGCTTGTCGCGCAGAAAGACTGTGAGTAATCCTAATTCACTAGCTCAAATCTGAGGTGTGCCCATTGCGGATTTTCTGCATAAAGTCGTGGATGAAGTCAAAGTATCCGTCCTGAGCAACAGTCTCATTGTGGTTTCCGTCGGGCAACTCTCTCCAGACTTTTTTTGCCTTGCAAATGTCGAACAGGGTTCTCATGTGCGATGGTCTGTGTGTGAAGGTGAATGCCGCTCATTAGATAATTGGAGGAAAAAAACGCCACATGGGGGCAGAGAAAGGGAAAAAGAAAATAAAAATGTGGAACTCACGGAACCAGTTCATCTTTCAACCCACTCAGGAAAAGCACGGGCACATCCACAATTTGTGGCAATGTCGCTTCGCTGGGCCAGATTTGGTGGCAGAGTTTTGCGAGGAATCGCGCTGGCGGAAAGACTGTTGGGATGAGTGTTCGGATGGAGCGAAATGTGTTCTCGAGTATCAAACCGTGCACCTTATCTTGATTGCGCGAGACGAGTTGGATGGAGAGAGCACCACCTAGAGATTGGCCGTAGACTACAATTTTGTTTTTCTTCATGTCGTCGCGCTTGAGTAGATATTCAAGGGCCACTTGTGCGTCAACGTTGAGACCTTTCTCGCACGGGCGTCCAGAAGATAACCCATATCTAATTTCCGATCGTATGTATCAGTGGCGGGGAACGAGCGAGAGCTGGCTGAGGATAAGGGACACTTACCCGCGATATGAAAGGATAAAGATGTTAGCACCCATCTCTTCGGAGAAAACTCTGGCGATTGGCAAGCGGTGACCCTAATGGCGCACTCATGTGTCAATAAATTTTTCCAGCGAATCGATTGTTCCAGGGTGTACAGTACGGGGATTTCTTACGATATTTCCAGCGTTCCCATGCATGAAAAGCACCTAAGGGTGAGTGGATCAGCGCAATTCAAACTAGAGCTCCTTGGGAAGTCTGAACACCCGCACAGTTACACCCATATCCATTCTCTTGTGGCCTTCAAGGAAATAACACTTCAACGATTCTCCATCGGGTGTCTTGAGCTCAACATGCTCCCAATTCTCCACGCCAAACTCGTCCGGTGTCGGCACTTTGGTCCTAGATCCCTCCGGAACTGAACGGGGATATATGATCTCCCTTTATCCGAATGGCTGTTAGCACATTATCGTATTCGTGCAAGTGGAGCGACCAGGGGGAAACGAACGTTTGCTTAAAATAAAGCAATCCGGAGAGCAGAACCGCCAACCCAGTCGAAGCCACGATTGCACCTTTGGCGAGTGAATATGCGGATGAGTAGTAAGAGTCGAGGAGAGACATGAGGTTGAAAGAAAAGGCGGAGGGGGGAGCAAAGAGGGCGGGAGGGATAGGAGGTCAGAAAAGAGCGGAACACAGACGGAGCGACGAGGTTGTGAGAAGACGAGAAGGGAAAGTGGGAAAAAAAAAAATAGAAAGATAAGTCAATCGTTTTGAGTAGAGATGTCGCAGTCTGGAGCTACCGGTAGGTCAGGAGCGCAGTGTAACAATTCTTTGGGGGGGGGTGTATCGTGCCTGGGCCTGTTGTAATTACCGGCACTCGAGCACTATGCGTGGTTCGTGCTCTGCGCCTGGGCTGCCACCGCTGTGTTTCCCATCACTGAAGGGGGGAGAGAGGAGAGGGTTGCGCTAAACTTTAGCGAGACTATTGCCCCAGCAACAATCCACGGCAGGGATAAGTTAAACTGTGGATAGGGCTAGGAGAAAAAAAGAAAAGGGTTATGCACTGAGATATTATTATCATTGCTTCAGTACCATAATTATTATTATGTCCGCCACTGATATTGGTGGCATAACATAACAGTTCCATCCTAGAAGCGGAATATCAGATTTAACGAGTGATAATGGCTTGATAAAAGTCCGCATCGGAACTTCAAGCTGATGAGTGTCATCACCTCGGGTAACTTTCAAAGGTTTATGACCTCAATGCCCCATCGAGACACCCACCTCTTACTTTTGACGAGTCAGGTATTGGCACAGTGTATGGTAGGGACCGGTAACAAGAACCGCGAGCCCTGCCTCCTACTCAAGCGATGATCCGCTTGATGATGATCCACTTGGACGATGCCAACTCATCCATGCACAAGTGCAGCTAGGCTACCACAGTAAATAATCAAAAAGATTCCATCAAGTGGCTCCCAAAGGTGGTAGTTGCTCACCAGCTTACCACAGATCTCGATGAGGAGGGGGTCGAGGCTGCCCGCATCCGGGATCCAATTTCGTTTCGTTTCCTTTGATATTCGAGTGATTTCCGATGATCTCATTGGCATCTGGAAGGTCCCATATCCAGTGACGATGTTTTCTTGTGCGGGCCCCACGCACTGCATTACACTGAAAACTGCGGTAGCCGGGGTTTCTTTTCTTTTCGTCTGTTTGTTTGGATGCGGGCACCTGGGATGCTCAGTAATGTAAGCAATACCAACACCCGCTTCAATGATAGGTGGCCGATAAGGGAGGATTGAGGATACCGTAATGCAGTTTGCCTTATCCTTCGAATTATGGTATTGTATTGGTTATGATATTATAGCCATTTTTTGACTTGCAGTTCCACCGACTACGCACAGTCGCTGTGGTATAGGAACTGCTGCAGAAAATGTGAGGCTACGGTACTGTGGTCAACGGAAATTCCCTTGATTGTTGCCGTGATCTGTCCGGAGGGATAGGCACAGCAAACACAGCCCCCCACCGATGCACGCCTGAGTTGCTGCAGTCTATTGGACTACCATTCCGCACCTGTTATTTCTGCTATTTCTTCTCTCGGGAATGCCTTCTCCCGTCATCCTACATATCGAAGTTCGACTGTTATCTTCTACAAATATCCGGCTGGATTCTGTGTCTCGGTGGGTCCACGATTGGCTACAGAGAAATTTCGTCTCTCTATCCATCTCCCAAGAGATAAAATCGTTTGGTAATGTCTCTTGAGCAACCCCTTTTTTTCATTAGCGGATGCTAAATATGCCACAGAAGACTCACCATTACTCACCGAGCATGTCGAATCTATTTCTGTTGTTGAGGCAACTGGCTCCACAGACAAGATTCTCTACTTGGAGAAGGTAGAATTGGATATAAATGCGTACAAATTACATCTCCGGACCTCTCAACCAGCTTCACAGCTGAGCGAAGAATCCACTGCCGAGAGTGAGGAGCGTCCTTCCGCAAGAGTTATGGAGTTACCGGCTAAGGCCTTGGATGGGCTCTGGGAGTTGTGAGTTTGCCTTGAGAAATGAGTCGAGAATTCGAGGGCTAATTGGGTAGCTTGATCTTTGATCCGGATATTAAAACAAAGCTACTGCACTTCATTTCGAGCATTAGTAAGTTGGGTTCTTACAACTTGCGGATAGAAAGACAGTTTTATTTGCCTAACCGGATGTGCCGCTAGTACTGTTTGCCGACAAGGGGGTAAACTTTATGTGCATTACCTGGAATAGGTTAGTCCACTCTATTAATATCCTAGTAGGTTTATGTTAGCTTAGATTTAAAGGTTAATATTACTCCACGGCCCTCCTGGCTCCGGAAAAACGAGTCTCTGGTACAATCCTTGCATTAAAACAATTGGCACGAACTGATGGGGGATAGTCGTGCGCTGGCACAGAAACTATCGATTCGTCTCTCTAAGAGATTCTCTGATTTTCAGTTGGTGGAGATCAATAGCCACAGCCTATTCTCAAAGTGGTTTTCGGAGTCGGGAAAGCTCGTAGGAAAGATGTTTGATGATATTTCACAGACGTTAGAGAACGACGACACCTTCGTTGTTGTGTTAATTGGTTGGTCAAATGCCGATATTTGAAGACCTCGCTGATGGCCAAAGACGAGGTGGAGTCCTTAACTTCAGCAAGAAAATCAGCCGCCAATGGAAATGAGCCTAGCGACTCTCTGAGGGTCTAATGCCCCAGCTTCTCACGCGTTGGGGGCAAGCTCGTTGATAAGGGTTCTAGGTTGTGAACGCGCTTTTGACGGGATTGGACAAGCTCCGCCATAAGAATAATGTGAAGCCCCTTCCAAACGAGGCCGATGGGGTTCTAAACTTTCTGATCATCTAGGTGATTGTTTTGACAACGTCAAATCTTCTAGAAGCAATGGATGCGGCATTTCTCGACCGAGCCGATATCAAACAATATGTTAACGCCCCAACCGCAAGTGCTATCTACGCGATACTAAGGACCTGCTTGAACGAACTTATACGTTGCGGATTGATTGAAGAACAAGTATTTCACAGCCTATTCCACTTCTGCTCTTGACTAAAATGTACAAAGAAGCCGATACCCTGTCCAGAAGAGGCAAGAATGAATATGTTCTCACAGCCAAATGCTCCATCGAGTAAGCTGTGGCGATGCGCAAATGAATGCACTTCTTTCTCTGGGCGGACACTTAGGAGGCTGCCAGTTCTCATGCATGCTGGATACATCCAACGGGAGAAATGCTCTTTGGACGAGGCACTAGAAGCACTGGAGAAGGTTGTACAAGATGTCAAGCAGGAGCAGAGTGTGATGTGTGAATTGCCAAAAGTGGTGCCATAGGTAAATAAAAATGGGCCACAGTCACCTAAATTGGCTCGGGAAGTTGGGACGGCCAAGGTAAATTTTGACGAACGCACAATTTGGCGGTTTCAGGGTCTCGAAGTGGTGAACAGCTGGACGGATTTTATCATTGAAATAACCCTATGATAGATTAGTTAAGCCATATTACTAAAGCCCAGTCTTTGCTATTAACCCTTCATTACCACCCTTGCACGGCGCAGTCTCGGTACGGGACCCGGTGAATCAAGAGCACTCAATAGAGACCCCCTCTGACCCGGTGACAGGTTTGGCACACTGATGAAATACCTCCCATAACTTTGCCTCAAATCTGACCTATCTGGTACTGAGTTAACTAGACGCACAAGTGTTTTGGCTTGGGTCTTCAAATTATAAAGACACCATCACAACAATACCACACCTAAAACACTCTATCATAGCAGTGCATATTGCGTCATATAGCCCCATATCATAACCGAAGCCCATCACAATTCACCCCGGCACAGTCTTTCCTCCTTCCTGATCAGGCAGTGGTTGGCTAACAAGCCCGCCGTCATGGGTGGTCACTCGTAGCCACTGTCGCTGTGTCTGGCTGTAAAAGAGAAAAGCAAGCTGGGGCGTCTATTAGACAGGACAAGGGTAGGACTTTGTATCCTCATTCCGGAGGGACGAAATGGGGCGGGGGCAGCGAAACAAGAAGGGGCAGGAAACAGAAGATGAACAAGAGCTGACGGGTGATGGGAAATAAGTATACGAGAGTGTGGCCGCAAAGCTGGGAAAGAGCAAAGAAGATATGTTTCAAGAGTAGTCCAATGGCGAGAGGAGCAGTGAAGGAGGTAGACTAGTAGTCGAGGGAACCAGTCTCACAAAAAGGCCAGCCTGCAGGGCGGGTAAGTGGTAAATCCGACACCAAACCTTTAGAAACCACCATGTATTGCACAGCACTGCGAACGCAAGGCAACGGGACGACGGACGACCTGACCCTGCCGACGCATAATCACTAGAGAAGTGCGAGTGGGCATGTAGGCGTACGAAGTCGCCATAGAAACAACAGAGAAAGAAAAAGGATGGCAAAGGGAGAGAAAACCTCCGAAGGGCGCATTTATAATCACACTCTCGAATCCGTCCCGAGGATCTTGTAAGTATGATTAAAATGCGGGAACGTGGGGATACGAACGAACCCCCACGACACGAACAAATCCGAGTAAATTTCTTCAGGATATGATAAACCACCATAATTCAACCGGAAACGGTAATGTACAGTACGACTCCGTGATTTTGATTTTAGAAAATGAAAGGGTGGTGGTGGTTATGGTGGTGGATCAAGTTATATATACCGACTTTTACCGTACTCGAGTATAATACGTGGATCCGGTTTTTGTGATAAGGTAGGAATGGGAATGGGAGGGGAAATATGAAATGATTTTTTTTTTTGTAATCATCTGTGTCCAGTATGGATTTTCTTTGGTCCGGAATAATATGATTGAGAAATCTCACTGGGATGTTGGGATTTGCCTCTTCTAGTAAAGTCCATTATATTATAATATATGTAATATTTTATCATATTTGTCTCACAAGCTCCTTCTCCGCGATTTTCCTGACCCCTCTTTTCACTTTCCCTTTTGGGAAGGTGGGAATGGGGGTAAACACCAAACGATAGTCTCACGATCCCCCTGGCTGAACTTTTGGGGCTTCATAGGCCTGGGGTAACTTTCATCGTGGGACTTTAAAAACGACCCATACCTGGTGGACAAAACTGGCGAAATGCAGTCGGTATTGCACTGTCTCAGGCTGCTCACTGTCGGGCCAGCCAGGTTTTTACAATCTCAATGGGAGCTGGTTTGCCTGGGCTAGCACTCCCATAACGAAAAGTATGGTTTCCCTGCACCATGAGCAGAGGAAAATGGTTGCTGGTTACCCCATATTGCTCTCTGATGAGCCGGGACTTTTGAAAACCAGAAGAGTTGTCAAGATCAGGGAGGTTTCTTTTGTTGGGTTTTCCTTTGTTTTAGGGAGTTTACTGCGGGTTGCCTATGGGGGCCTGGACAGCGGTGGAGAAGATTTACGGTGTAGGTTTTCTTGTTGCTTCCTGCCTATGCTTTTTTGGACCTGTATTTTTGCTTTGTTGCTGAGGGTGTGAGGGGTTTTCTTGCAGTTCTTGGCAGCTTGGCTGGGTGTGGGCACCCATTTTGGTGTGGGATGTGCGGTTGGTTCCATACCAGAGGAACTTGGGGCGACTTGTTTTTTTCCTTAGGCCAGTGGGGGAGGTTTTTGACTGACATACCTCAGGGTCAAATCCGGGGTGTCCTGCGGGAGAGGTCCAGGGGGGGTTCAATGAGGGTGTCGGTTGCATGTGCAACTCCACCTCCCTGAGTGGATATTCTGGAGGCCCTTTATAGCAGAGGTTTGCACCTATTTAAGCAAATAAATTCTAGGATTTAACAAAAAAAAAAAAATTATCATATTTGTCTCAGATGAAGGATATGAGTCTCCTCCCCTCCCCTCCCCTCAACTTGATTCCAAAGGGGGGGGGGGGGATTACAGACATCGTAGCGCCATTCTCAATCAACTCATTCCGTTTCTTACGGTACGGTACACTACCCGTACCGTAGCCTCAGTACTGGTAGCTCTGAAAGTCTCTGACATGTACGATAGAACCAGAACACAGGGGGCAAAGCAAATATTTGTACGAGGTTGGTGACAAAAAAAAAAAAAAAAAAATGGTGAGTAATAAGGGTTTTTCCAACTGAAAACAGTCATACCGGTATTTATCACTTTCTAACCATCGATCTAAACTAAATCTTTTATCTATTTGTGAAACGATCCCGTGGGCTTTACTTTACTTTACAAATGTGTTGAACTCTGTATACGAACTGGCTGAGGAGTTGTCGAAAGTGCTATGGGTGGGTGGTACATTGGTTTTCGCACTCTCTGAAAAATATTTTGTATGGGAGGTAGCAGGCTTGGCGCTGTTTTCAACTTCGACTCTGACATATTGGGTGCTAAAGTGCTCAACAATTCTTCGATGATCTGGGAGCACCTGGGAGGGTGTTTGGGAGGGTTTCGGACGATTCTATTGATTTTTTCAAATTATTTTTTTTACAGCATCCAAATATGTCAATCGGATGGAGGTGTGGAGTGGCATGGTTTGGGTTGTTACGTGCCATTCTGCTCACCATTTTTGTCACTAGCCTCGTACAGTACTACACTCGGTACCGCCTAACCCAAAGAAACGACATGGCGCTCTCTCAAAGTCTCCCCGGCTCAGATACCTACTTCCACCCCACTGGCTCCCACCTCAACCCCACGCGGGGAAAGGTTAATCCTAGTATCCTACCGAGTGATCCCATATGCCCAATAGTAGGGGTTGTTAGTGAGAGGGTGAGCGTTTTAGAGTGACCATCATCTCACGGATTATACTATATTGAGCTTCAAAGAAACTTTGCAATCAGCCGAGTGTCTAAAATACACGGTGCAATCCTCGCGGGCTTTCATCCGCTCCATACAAAATGTGAGAGACTGAAGTAATCGAGGCTGGTTGCAATGTATCTTTCGCATGCAAAATCCCTTGTCTTGGCAGGTACCACTGGGCCGCAAGGAAAGAATTGACCACTATATACCGGATGATACCCCACCTCAGTCGAGCTGAAAAATCTAAAGTCATATCTTGACAAGCCTTGGGGTGATTTATTCCTTGATTTCCTTTTGTAACTTGGTTCGACAAAACATCGAACTCTGTCAAATAAAAAATAAAAATAAAAATAAAAACTCCGATTTTGGTGTTTTTTTGACCTGCCTCCTTACCAAACGACCCGTATTGCCAACCCCATCCAGGAGTGACTTATGATGAGCATAAGATATGCATATCAACTATTTCATTGCACGTATCATATGTTATCGGTCAACACTAGGCCAGTGGCCGAAACCGACAGCTAAAACCCCAAGCCGACCCTAAACAATCTCAGGAGGAAGAAAAGAGCTAAGAAAAGGGGTGCAAAAATCCTTGCAGGAGCAAACAACCCAAGCGAGAACATAAATTATTCCACCTTGTCGAGCTGGGGTTCAGAGCGAAGAACTACAGAGTAGACAGGAAAAACTTCCACCAAACTGGTGATATGGGTATACCCTTTTCGGTAGTCAAAAGTGAAAAAGGAGTGATCGTGTAATGCAAGGCGCGCAAAGAAAAATTAAGGCTAATCGTCACCAATCCTCGGAGGGCTGTCTTTCCCATCGTGTTTTGACGTGCGAGGGCTTGTGCTATATATCTCGAAAATGGGGAGCGTCAGTGGCGCATTTACAATAACCCACATCCGGGAAGGAGTACGAAAAGGGTTCCAACCTTCTGGAAGCCTTCTTTCTCAAGCCTTCGCAAATCTTGAGCATATCCTTCCGATGACCGGTTGCGTCAACTCGTTTACCCCGAAGACTCATTTGCACTTCTCTCTCGCGCTCTACTGCTAAGAGCCTCTTAACGAGTAAGTGTTTCATCGCCCAACAAACGTGTACCCCGCAGTCGCTCCCGTTATCCTGTTGTGGTGTATCTTCCAGATCGGAAAATTGGAGGTGAGACCCGAGTAAAACCTCCAGCTTCTTACATACCTCTCGAGCTTCACCACAATTTGCAGGCGAGAGCGAATCGTAGTGGAATGCTACACCGTCGCTGACGCCGACAACTAGAAGGGACCAGTGCGTTCCACCCTCAGCAATTGAAGGGTTGCGGCAGTCGTTAATGGGGAGGAAGATGTGAGAGGCCATTTTTACATCCGGCAGAGCAGACTCGAGCGTAAGCGGATCTAGGGATAAAGCTGTTAGCCATGGGTGAGAGACCCAGGAGCCCTTTTAATTTATACCTTTGGTATTCTTTAGCAGGAACACCATTGAGGGTCTCAACAGCATAACTTTATTGTTAGGAAATTTCAACAACTCTTCATGTTCAAGGTACCTAAAGCTCCAATAAAACGAAACCGCGGAAATACCTGTCATTAGCAAGACCGAAAACAAGAAACGAACCAGAAACAATTGACACTAAGAAGAAACGCACTCCTCCCAGAACGAGATATTCTATGCCCTCGCCCTGATTGTTAGTAATAAAAATAAAATAAAAGGATATCTCTGACAAAGCACTTCATTCCCAAAAATCCAAGAAATAACAGAGCAGAAGGAAGGAAGGAAAGGGTGGAGGCTCCTACATTGTCTGTCAACCAGTCTCCCTTCAAACAGTCGATGTCTTCTTTGGTAACTGTGTTTGCACCGGTCCGAATCAGCCTCCAGTCAGCCCATGACTGCCGAGATAAACACACCGCAAACATCGTAATCTAATCATTTATCTAGTCAGTAACAGATTCCGTCCCAGACAGCCAGACAGTGAGAACAGCAATGGAAAGACCCACAGCTAAGATAAGGGTCCTCAGGTCGTAACTTCATTCCATTCCGACGAAGTCGTAGGTTCCCCCCAGCATCAGCCATCCGATCCATCATTCCCCTTCCACCCCCGCTACTCCTTGGAGGGGAAGACGAAGAAGAGGAGGTTGGAACCGAGGAAGCGATGGGGGGATTGGGGGTGGTTACCTCGTCCCGGTGGAGCCCGCGGATTGCATCGCGGAAAGGCATTCTTTTGTTGGAAGGTTGGTAGGCAGCTAGGTGGGAGTGTGTTGGTGTAAGGTGTATGGGGAAAGAGGATAGTCCGCCGGGAGCGTTGCTTCCGGGACACAGAGTAGCGAGGCTAGTTTTCAGGGAGCTGAGGAGTGAGAGTTGTACTCGAGTACATGTAGCTATTGTTTGTTAGTGGGATGATTGAGGGAGCACAGTAAGGCTGGGTTAATTAGCACTGTAGGAGCACAGCTAAGGAAGAGGAACGATTTGAGAAAAGGAATGGCGAAGGCTATCCCCTCCCCCCCCTCACGTGATAGGGCCTTTCATTGATCCAAAGAAGAAGGGGGAAGGGAAGGGAAAAGCATGGGGAAAGCTGAAAAAGCTAGAATGTGCGACCACAGGATTTCCAGTATTTGCCTGCTGCTCTTTCTTTTGCCCCGGGCAGAGTTGGCTACCGTACTCGCTACGTCATGTCGCACACTCCTGACTACTGTACTGGCATGTCAAGAACCTGAGTTCTGTCTACATTTTCGGTGCTGTGCTGAGTATAATACTTTACCAGCACTCGGGTAGGTAACCGGTAAGTTGATGTCACTCCGCCATGTCTTGATCCGAGTCTTTTCCCGTTCTCTCTCGCGAGAGCAGTATCGTAGATCGATACAGTACGGTATTGCCTCCCTGCAGATGGGCTTCCCTGTGTTTCGTTAGATCTACAGTGTGATGCCCTTGTGATACAAGCACCATAATACCGGTAACTTATGTCTTATATTATTATTTATTTTCCTTCTGGGGATTCGTGGCGAGCCAAAGCTTCGCAAACAGCACCTGTTGCCAAAAGAAGTTTATAATTAATCTATTCGACCAAGCAGGCTACTCCATCGATACAGTAAACTATCTTGAAGCGAAGAAGCTGTGCTAACATAAACAGAGAATAAACCAAGAAAACTTCTGGACGTTATATATATAATCTATGAAGGCACCCTCGAGATCTTGAAATAGGATCCCCTTAGAGTTTGGCCATTGGAGCCGCCTCTCCCCGGTCTTCTTCCTTGGCTATATCCCTCAGAACCCTTCTCAAGATTTTTCCGGAGATGGACTTCGGAATTGCATCCAGAAATCTGACTCCCCCTCTCAATCTCTTGTGCTGAGCAACCTTATCTTCGACATATTTGATCAATTCCAGCTCCGTGTCTTTAGTCCGCTCTGCCCCGGCAGCAAGGACGATGTATGCCCTGGGCACTTCACTTGCCATCTCAGGACTATAAATGCCAGTGACGGCACAGTCATCAACTTTTTCGTGCCCTAACAGCAAACCCTCAAGCTCAGCAGGTGGGACTTGGAAACCCTTATACTTGATCAATTCCTTGAGACGATCCGTGATGTAAAAGTTTCCATCGCCATCCTGGTATCCGACATCACCAGTCTTAAAGAACCCATCTGGAGTTATTGCATTTTCAGTTGCCGTCGGGTTGTTGAGGTAACCCATCATGATATTAGGTCCAGCCAACCAAAGTTCTCCAGTTTCGCCAGCAGGAACTTCTTCCCCTTCTTCATTGACATACTTTGCCGTCATATCTACAAGAGGAATTAGTATCAGTGTCAGGGGGAGTGGATAGAATACGCCTACTAGCAACCAAAGGCCCAACACTCCCAACATGTGATTTCCATTGACTCCATTCCAAGGAATGCGTCACTGGAGAAGTCTCAGAAAGCCCGTAGCCTAATTCAAGCCATCCTCAGTTAGCGGTACTACCAACTATCCCTCCAATGGCGTGAGAACAGACCTTGTTTAACAGGAACCCTCAGTCTAGCCCACACAGACTCCACTAACTCGCGAGTGAGCGGCGCAGCACCCGAGTTCACCATCTTGAGGCTGCTGAGATCGTATTTGGCTACGTCAGGGTGCTTTGCCAAAAGGAGAATTACGGGTGGCACAAGCTGCAGAGATGTCAATCACCTGAACTAAGGTGAACCCC
>QFET01002099.1:80204-93317 GCA_003316355.1 Tuber calosporum
TTGGGGGGGGGGGCTTTCATGCTAAAGGACGGGTGTCAGCCGGTGAAGGTGAAAGTTCCTGCTTCACGAGGGTTTCTTTATCACAAAGACCATTGTTATGACGGCTGCCCCTATCATAACTATACGCCTCTTCCTAGGCTGGCCAGAGCATGGATGCGGAGCTCTACTCGTACTCGGCGATTATGGGGGGGGGGCACAGGAAGGGGAATGTGTTCTCTCTGACTGGGGGTTATCAATTTATTCCACGGGGTAAGTGGGTTACGGCTGCGGAGGCATCGGCTATGAGTACCATAGCCAGATCACTGGTTTCCATTCCGGACACCCCAAAAATCGCCTTGTGCCTCGGGTTGGTGAAGGTCGGGAGAGAGGGTTCATAGTCCAGTTCATTTGGGCCAGAGCGAACTTTGGAAGCTAACCTCATGCACTGTTGTGTTGTCACATGAAGATTGCAGAAGCTGGGCAGTCAGTCAGCCAAATGTGGGGGGCACAGTGTTCCCCAATTGGGCGATTGGGCCAAGGATTCCAACATTCAGATGGTGAATGCCGGCAATAACCTTTCGGGGGTTAGCCAACTTTGGCCGATCGCACACGGTGTGGGGCACCTGTTCCGGTACCTTACAGTAACATGGGCCAAGAGACGCATAACTCATATTCCGGAGACATCAAAGGCATTCCGCAGCAAGAACGGAACGCGGCACAGGGACGGGGGGATGTTTTCTCAAATGACAGGGATTATTTCGTTTGTTAACCTAAATTAACTGTTCGCTAACCTTCCGACAGGCACTTTGCTTGTCCCAGGAAAGAAGTACATGTATCTGGAAACAGGGGTTGAGGATTTGCATGGGCACTCAGATACTCGTCCGGACCTGTCTGCGATCTGTTGCAATATATTCTGTGTATCCCCGTTTCCGGATGCTCGTGTGCTTCTTGCCTAAAACAAGTAATTCGCCTAATAGAGAGCCTCTGGAGCCCCATTTGGGTTGCTCACAGGAATCTTTTGAGTTGGCCAAGACAGCAACACCATTCCCTTAGGTGCATAGCCTTGAGAGCTGGGCCGGGCGGATCCCCACCCCGCTTCGGAACCAAAGTCTCAGAGACTCTTTGGAACACAGACCCATTCTGCGTAGATATTGCTTTAGCTAGGGTAGCCCTTGGACCGTGCTGAACTTGAAAATTTCCTGGGAACTACCATACGGTATCATACAGTACCCAAACGAGACTCCAGAAGCTCTCTGATTCTACATGTAGAGTACGGTACCGTAGCTTGTTACAATGGCGACTAGTCAGGTTAGGTCCACATCTCACATAAGAGATACGACAGTCTAATGCACACCGACACCACTGACACTGACAACTCATAACGCAATCGGATAAGTTGGCGCCAAGATGTCCCAATTTACACCAGACACACGAGCCTTGCGACCAAGGCACCTTGACACTTTACGAATTGCCAAGTACGGTAGTTCATGCTAAACCACCGTAAGCCGAGAGTTCACAGATTCACTGACAACCCACAATAAGCCATCAATCATCTTTCTCCGCCATTATCTCCCTGTTGGACCAAGTATGATATCGTGAACTAGAATTGATGTTTATTTTGCTCCTGAAAATCGCCTTGATCTTTAAACATAGCTTCCTAGGAGTGGCCTTTTGCTCATCAGCAAGCCGAGTTTACCAACCAATTTCAGATCCTTTGTGTGAGCTTGCTGCCATACTCGAGTAGTGTGTCGGTGCAGTAATATTCTGAATGTCTCCATTACTCTGATGGTTGTGACCAGTGCTTCCAGCCGTCCATCCGTCCAAGACGGGATGGACGAAAATGGTTCGAATCTGAACGGCACTGCCGCTAGGGCCGCCTCCAGTCCAATCGGTTGTTTCGTTTCGCTTTGTTATCATGTTTGTCCTCGCGTTGCCGAGTGCTTACAGATTCCCATTTCAATCAGTGTTCACTTCACTGCTCGAGCGCCGATAGGCAGTCTAATTCTGGTCGACTGCGGTCGGCCCCAGTCTTCAGTCTACCCGTCTAGGACGGCGCCAGGGTTGTCTACTAGTACGAGTATTCCGGGGCGAGGACTGGAAGCTTGGAAGCACTGGCTGTGAGGCTGTGACATGGTAGATCTACAATGCTTCAGTGCTCATCAACCTGTTCTGCTAGCCAACCTTAGCCTGGAACTTTCAAATTCCACCTTTCAAGTTCGCTTGACATCACGGCAAACAGAGTTGTTACCGAGATGACGATCCCGAACTCTGAGTTGCGAAGTCCCTCCTAACGGGTAATGCCTGCCCCATTGCTCGTATCATGTGACCAACCAACATTGATACGAGCTCTCGAGTCTTGGCCCCAAAGATTACCCGAATTTATTACCGCCCAAAAGCCCCACCTTGCCTGCAGTCAGCACGCAGATGCCAGTTACAGACCTGAGAGTTTGCCAGTACTTACTTGTATGATACACTCGAGTACTTGTGCCCGATGGCTTCTGTCGTTCGACCTCTTGTAACCCGCCGCATAGTCATCATACCCAAATTCAAGATCGCCCCGAGAATCCAACGCCGGAATGCCCAAGTTTTGAACGTCCGCTTTCTGCAAACACCTACCGCACCTCGTATATTGGAGAAATATCGTGAAAAGCTCGAGGCGAAGATAAAAAGGTGACCTCCTACACTGATCCCTACTGCTAATTATTGATTGATTGAGCTGACGAAAGCTAAGGGAGGGATTAGGCTCGCTTGGAGAACTTCGAGAAGTATACAGAGACAGGATTGAAAAAGTGCGGAAGGAATCTGTGCCACCACCGTCACCTATTGACGCGTTATTACAAGATCCTCCCCCACCTCCTCCATTCCCGAAAGCTTCTCCATCCGTAAATGCTATTTCTGCATTCTCGCCATCTTCTATTCAATCGGGAAGGGGGAACTCCACCCACCCCCCATCACCACCAAGCGTGAAAACACTCTCGTCGTTTGTCGATGTGGATAAGCTCACCGCGCACTCTGATCCGAAGGAGGTAGAGTTCATATGGAGAGCTCGCTTTCTCGATGACAGGAATAGCCTCTGCGCAGTGATTCCTAAGGATACGTATGTCAAGCTTGAAAAGTCTGCTTGTCAATACCCGATGGTTCCCCCCCCTCTCCTCTAATGCACGCTACTGGAGCTAACACGCTTCTCTTCTGACAAGTTCATCCTCCCACTCCCACGAGATAACGGTGCCGAAATGCACTTCCTCCAATGGACTTTCCCAACGCCACGTACCTCCACAATTATCTTCACCTCACTCGCCGAGTACAAGTTAAGGGGGGAATTTGCCGTGCCACATACCACGCTCTCTCACCACCTCGAACTGGCAGATGATAGGGGTATTGTATTGGCACAGGGCGCTGTGACACCTGACAGAGGGGTTACTACTGATGATGCTAGATGGCTAGTTATGGCCCTCCAGAGGTTTTATGGGGCTTCAGAGAGCGAGGAGAGCGGGGTGAGGAGGAAAAAGTTGTTAGAGATGTTCTCGAAGGGTGACGGCGGGTTCAAAATAGAGAGCCTGATCGAAGAGGTGGAGAAATGGGGTTGATTTCATTCAAGTGTCTCGATCTATCAATCGTAGATAGATCTTGTGAGGCGCAAGTTACTATACATGTAGATGACGGAATTTGCAAAAGGTTCACCCCTCTCAGGTTTTTATGCGCGATTGCGTTTTGGTAATTCCAGAACATTCTGGGTTTGCTTGTGCATTTTAACCATGAACGGGGTGGTCATGTGGTATCACTCGGATTCTTTTGGTTCCCCGAACACTAGTGCTCACAACCGATAGACTGTGGGGCGCCGTGTCGCTCTTTCGTATGGGCTCTCCTTACTCTGCTTGTGGTGTTCATAGTTGCTCGTTAGTCACTGAACCTGTCTTTTCCCATACGCAAGCGCGCAGGGCCAAGCTTTGGGTGTCGGCACACGCAGGGTAGGCCTTGCGGCAGGAACCATTCGCCTTTCGCCTCGCTTCGCCTCCAACGGGCAGTAAAGGCGGAAAAAAAAGAAGAAGAAAAAAAAACAAATCAGTGATATCTCACCTCCGCTTTCCCTCATCGACAAACACGGGCATTGCCCAGTTATGGCGGCTAATCCAGATATTTCTGAAAACCCTCCTTCCTTAGCCCTCTCTCTAACCCCCCCTGATGAACTCCTCCATTCGCTCTCTGCCCTATCGTGTCTTTTCAAGGAGCATTTAGGGAAGCCTGAAGCCTCACGGTGGGTAGCTGTTTTATTAAACATTACCCCAAGTCAACCTGACTTATTTATTAGGGACTTGAGGGGAATTGTCGAGAAGCTCAATATCCAATTAAACACCAATAGGGTCGGCTTGTGCCCCACAAGCATCCAAGAATTGGTCAATTCTTTGGGAGAGGATTACAAAAGGTGGTGTTTGCTCACAGCGGACACTTTCACAGCGGTAACAAGGACACTCCTTAGGGCTAGGAATTGTTTAGAGAGGGACCAGGGTTTGTTTCGGCTGATTGTGAGCCCAAATCTTTTTGGTCGAGTCGATCTGAGACTTAACTTACTGAATTAGGAAGTATTGGAAACCTTGATGGATGGCGTCGAGACGCGAGTGATGGAGAGTGACGTGGTAAAGAGTTACAAGGACACTGTTGGTGAAGGATCTATCTCTGAATTGCTCTCGTTTTTTACGGAAGAGGAAAATTTGGACTTCACGAGACGTTGGGTTGGATTGCTGCTCGTTGAGTTGTTGGATGGATCGGAGCAAAACAGGGAGAGATTACTGGGAACCGAGAAAAAGCAGCTGTATGGCCCCCGCCCAGCGCCATTGAACGAGCAGTTTTGTTAACAAGTAGGCTTCACGGCAATAGGGAAGAGCTTGGTGATATAATTGAGAGGGGGACTGACAGAATGCTCAAGATTGTGGCCGGAAAGATTATTTGGCAGGCAGTCCGAAGCTCTTGGGCCGCAGGGGATATCCGAGATAGGCTTGGGATTTTCTGGGCAGAGGATAGCGTAGAGTTCAGTAGAGATTTTCCCATGGACCCCGGGAGCCAATGGGATGGAGGATTTGCGCAGTTTGTGACAAGGCTGGAGGAGGGTCTAGACGATCTTGATATTGGGTAATTCCTATACCATTTACAATTTACTCGGTCTGCTAGGCTTACATTTCTAGACTTTTCCCCATAGCATTCAACGCATACCAAGTTCGCCTCGGAGAGAGCAACCCCCAGGTTTTCGGAAGGGGCGCCGTGTCGATCAGTATTGGCGAGTTGTTCAGCATATACATACCACCCAATTCCGAAGGCTCCTGCGAGTGGATAGATCTAAAGATTACCAATATCACAAGGATCGAGCCCATTGATGAAGCTGTGCCTGGTGACCTCGAGGGCCAATTGAGATATCTCAAACTTCATTTGTCGGATCCCAATAACAGCGGCTACCTCTATCTTATCTCAATGCGACCATCGTCCAGGTTTGATAGCATCATGGTTTCATGTTACGCGGAGGAAGCCGATGATATTGTCGAGAGTGTTGAGAGATGCCGTGGGCTGATGCTATCAGGCAGACAAAGCGATGTCCCTCATATCAGTGCTGTTGGCGGTATGCTTGTTAATCCAGAAATCCCTCAATCGCAAAAGGAAAAAGAGGAAGAGCTGCAAAAGCGTCGAGGGTATGTACTTGACGCTGTCAATAGCCCTACGGGGGCTGAGGCCACGTTTGGTGGGCGGCCTGAGCCTGGGGAAATAGTATCCGTCAGTACAGCAGGTCTCGGGAACACCTATGATAGCGCTTCCTCACCGGTAGCTAGTCAGAGCCCTAGGGTTAGCCCCGCAACAGGAGCAAAGGCTTCTGTTGAGACCCTGAGATCACTGACCACAGAAACTCGCCCAAAGCAGATACAGGAAGCACCACAGGATTGCTCGCCACCCACTTCGGGGGACACTCTCGGTCCTCGGAAAGACCACTTAAGTGATCTCGTAGGCCGTCCGGCTGTCCAAATATCTAAAAGCAGTCTCTTTAGAGCAACGGAGTGTGATCTTGTTGAGAGCACCGGGCTGCAGGGTCTGGGGGGGAATAAGCTAAGCCAAGCCAATCGTGAGGCCACTGATGGGCTATTAAGCATACTGCAGGGAGTACCTTCCTTGGTATCTCTTGAGGAAGTCAAAAGGCGAGGCAAGCTCAAGGATCGACTAGCAAACGAACGAGGAGAAGTGCCAGCACCACCCTCCCTACAAAAACAGAATACCGGGCGAAAGAGGGTTACTGCGAAACAACCTGTTGAACCTGCGCAGCCTGCGAAGACCACAAAATCTGTGTCGAGGAAGGCGAAAGATGGGGGGGCTAAAAAAAATATAAAACAAGTCTTGCAGCGCAAGAAGCCAGATCCACTGCCCGTTAGTGATGATATATGGGAATTGCCATTGAGTAGTCCGGTTCCCCAAGGGCCGAAAGCGGGAGCCAAGGTCCAGAAGCATGGTGCGGGTGTGAATCAAAAAGCCAAACATGTCGCCAAGCCAACGGATATAGTCAGAGGGCGGTTAACGGCAAAAGGGAAGGTTGTCTCTGGGAATCGGGGAAGAGGGAAAGGCCGTTTATATAAATCAGAAGCCCGAGTGGTGGATTCTAGCGCAGAAGAAAGTACCCCTCATTCAGGAAGCGGGCCGGTTGGGCCAGGAGCACCACGCGCTCCTGGTGAAACGGGGGCCGGGAAGTCCGCCCCTACTCCACAGCTCAAGGCCCAAACCTCGGAAGTACAACCTAACCTAAGAAGATCCCTAAGAAAGAGGAAACCGTCCCGGGTTATGTTCATCCCATCCTCCGGTGGGGAGAGTGAAGGGGAGGATCTTGTGGAGCACACGCCAAGGAGGGCACCGGCGGAGTTACTTTCACCAGGGAAAAAACAAAAGTCGGATACGACAAATAAGCGTGCACTTCCTGAGGCATATGAAACCAACGCTCCAATAAAGAAGAGAAAAGATGCACCTATTCCGGAAAGTATAGGTGCTCCCCAGGCCTCTGATACAGGGAGAAGGGGTGTTCACAGGGGGGCGAGGGTTGCGCAACTGGGGAAAAGGCGAGGGGACGCAGGGGAGCCAAGAGTGGTGGGAGGGAAAACAAAAACGGTAACCCCAGAGCACGTCCAAAATCATAAAACTACAATAATGAGCTCAAAACGTAAAGGCCATAAACCCACCGTCACTCCAAAAGAGCTCGCCCAAGAGCCTAATAAATACCATGCAAGCGGTAGTCCCGAAGCCGTGGTCTCCTTTTTTCGTATGGGTGACTCCTTTGAAGCTCGAGGTTCGATGCGTGACTTGGATGGGTGGGTGGGGAATGATGATGCTCTGCCACCTCCCAACACGAAAGAATACATAAATCGCAAGGGAGGTAGTGAGGAGGGAAGAGCTTCAAATGTTTCGAGTCCGACAAAACCTTCAGAGCCTAGTGCACACTCTCCACGGGCAGCACAGAAAGTGCTTGGGGGTCCTGATGGTGCAAGCAAAGGGACACTTGTGCATGGTCGAGAATCTCAAAATCATCGCCATAGTTCACTAGAACATCTTCCTAAAGAATTGCTACCCCCAGAGGCAATAAATAATCTCGCAAAAAGGCTTTCAAGTGTTGACACCCCAGGCGCATCCAGTCCTTCAGGACCTCCAACAGCTCTCCACGGCTCGCGGGAAAGTCCTCAAAGAAATGCCCTAACCACACCAGTAAATATTTCAGGGGCATTGACACCTCATCTCACGTCAAATCTGGTAGACGCAAGCACCAGCACCGCTGATTTGAACGAGGACCGTATCATGGGCACTTCCCGCTCCCGGGTCTCAGATCCGCCGCTGCAGATAGCCAGAGAAAATGTTTCAACGATACCAAGGCAGGCGCCTGGCGTTACTAGCCCAATGATGCAGCTCAAATATAAGGTCATTTGTGATCGGGCGGTGAGCGCAGGTGCAGTATCTAAGACTGCAATAAACCAACCACGTATCCTAAGCACAATTGAGTTCTCCAAAGAAAGTTTCCCCACGGGGTCTATAATCCGTAATGCGGCCCACGCCAAAGAGCTATCAATACCCGATGATCTAGCCAAACTCTCCGCAACCCAGGGCCTTCGGAATCTTGTTATACTGTCCGAGGGAGAGGAGGATATTGTTGTTTGGGATACGAAAGAGAAAAGGGAAGGGTTTACAGCACTTCGGAGAATAGAGACTGGGCATACTGAGGTTACAACACACTTGACCCTAATGAGAACACGAATTTTAACATATATGACTAGGTTGATGGAAACGGAAGCCCTTCTAGAATAGACGCCCCGAAGCCACCAACAAGGCCAAAAAAAATCTCAGGGGAAACATTAAACAACCCAAAGGACCCTGTTTCTGAGTCTTCTCAAGAGTGCGAGACTGAGGAGGACATGTTCATCAAAGACCCACCTAGCGCCCTAGGTGGGAGTAGGGCTTCACCGGGTAGACAACTCTTTGCAGAGCAAACACATCATTCAGCCAGGACTCACCCAAAGGGCGGTAAACCTGAAAACCTAGGAATCATCGCTGGTGGGGAGAGGGGTAGGGGGCATTTCAAACGCAAGGATAGAGCGGGTAGGCCCATCAATGCGTTTAACAACAAATCTACAGAACTCCCTATACCGCTTGAGAAACTTGGTGAAATAGTGAAGGATGTGATTTCGATATCATCGACATCGCCCTCTCCAGCTTTACCCGTTTCCCTTCCGTCAAAGGAACCACACAGGATATACCAAAAGCCCCAACCCTGGGAAAACTCAGATGATTCAGAGTCTATGGAACCCGCGATAGCGAAGGTCTTGCAAATACTTGCTAAGAGGGGCGCCAGAATACCCAAGTCATCGCCGCCAGTTCTGCGTAATTCAGAGCCGAAAGTTCAACTGATCAGGAACGGTAAGCGGAAGTTTGAGGACAACAACGACTTGGTCCAGAGCGCAGGAGTGGGAGCGGCTGGCGCAGGGGATAGTCCGTTCGAGGGTAAGTTGGCAAGATTACGAAGCTATGCTAAGGGCTTACTGACTTTTTCAGACACTGCTTTGACCAAAAAGAGGCGTCCAGAGAGACACTTTCCTAAGACGCTACCGAGAGAAGGATTTGTGAAAATTCAAAGGCCGCCTTACCATGGGAATCCCCCCGGCCAGCGGTTGACGGAAAGGCAGTTCCGTAGAGTTTCAGATCTGGTTTCTACCAAAGAGGAACATATTCGAAGAAAAGAAGGGGTTGAGGATTCTGATCGTGATGAGCTAGATGGGGATACTGAGGTCGGGAATTCTATGGGCCCCTATACGGATGAGAGTGGCCCTGATATAGACACCAATACGTGTTCGGACTCCGAACCTAGCGAATCCGGTGATAGCGAAGATAGAGATGAGAATAGTCAGAAAGGGGAAGAGAACGCTTACGTTATTTGGCGGAAATCATTGCCTGAACATCTCCAAGGGACGCTCTCGGCGCTAGAGCATATCACCCGAGTTTGTTACTCACGCAAAGATATCGCGATTTCACGCTAAAAATTAATAGGGACTTGTCAAGTATTTGGTATGTAGCGAAGAGTTTGCGATAAGGATTATAGAGGATTTCGAAGCCCAGGGTAAAACCCTAATCCGAGCACTCGAAAACTCACATAGAGAAGAGTACGACGAATTCCTCAAAAATTTAGAGGAGGCAAAAATGGCAATCGCGGCAAAAGCAGAAGAATTGGATCAAGTGATTATCAATGGCTTGGGTAGCGTTGGGAGGAAAGAGGAGGAATGGAAAAATAGTCAGATGGTCAAGAAGAAGCAACACCAGAAGCTAGACAATGCGATTGAAAAAATGTTGATGGATACCAATAATTAGATGTGGAGGTTGGGCAAGGAATGGTTTTAGGGGGGTCAAATACGAGAGGCAATTGTGGCATGTATGGTGATATATTACCGTATCCGACTGAGGCTCCAAAATTGTAGTTGCTACAAGTAGTATGTTTTCGTGGAGGCACCGCTCGGGACCACTTGATTCTTGTTTACCCAGCCATGGACACCTGGAATGGGAGTGTAATCGGCTGCCTTTGGGCGGATACTTCACCCAGGGACCCCCTGGGCGCTGGTCGACCACGAACTTGGTGTCGGAAGGATACCGTTGCGTTACCGTATCGTAGGTAGCTGGTGCAGTGGTGTAAATTACAGCTGTAAGGCACAGCACAATATCGGAAACCAATATCTCGCACGACAAATTCCGATACCGGGCAATGGGTGCCTTTTGCCATAGGAGTTTGTGTCGCAGAAAGCGCTGATAAATCAAGCCCCCTTATGGGAAGGGGATTTCAGATTTACCCACCTGCAGAGGTTAGAGGATTTCTAGAGGAAAGGCTCTAAGATGAGGCTCTGGCAGTGTACTCGTATGAGGAAGGGGATCGTGTGCAGGAGGACGCTACAGCGGAGGAACCAAGCTGGATCCACGATACTATTCTTTTCCGCAATACCTGGAGTTGATTTTGTATACCGTAATATTCAAAACCTCAATTGGGCCCTTGCCTCCCTTCTTTGCACACCATGGGTAGACCCTCCTCCCCCCCACCCGATTATATAGCACCCCAATCAAGATTTGAAGTGTTTATAATAATAATAATTATTATTATTTGCAACGGAGACGGATCACCGGCAATATTGAACCGAAAGTTCTCCTGATGTCTTACTCGCGGTAAGCGATGGAACTTCGGTAGCGTGGACAGCTTCGCCAAGTATGCCAAGACAATATCATGAAAATGGCGGGGGGGGGGATACCTGCACATTGTGACTTTCCTGCTGTTCTCTGGTCCTCTACTCGTATACGAGTAGTAAGGTGCTTACTCTACCGGAGACCGTTGGCACTTGTAATATCACACGGTACGACATCCACCCGACCAACCAAGATTTATACAGCACACAAGAGAAACAAGAACGAGAACACAAAATCTTTGAATTATAGTACACTTACTGTACTGTACTGGTTTCACACGGGACACTTTGATTGATGTCGAATGCGGTGCGTGCGGTGCCGGGGACCTCAACTGACTTGCATACGGTTCCGTGCAGTCAGTTCTCACCTCGCTCTCCCGGATCTCGATCGATGAATTGACCCGGATACCGTACCTCCCCATCTCATCTCCGCGAACTCTCCCAACAAAGCCTGACCCGTTGTCCCGGATCCCTCGCTGTGCCGGACGGATTCTTGAGATTTTGGCGAATACCAGTCGATGAGATCCGGCGGGCTCGATTGAAACAGACTATACCCTGTCTGGAAAATACTATTCCCTTTTCAAGGTGCGTTACCCTCCCTCCGATGATGGATTCACAGAGTTTTTTTTTTTTTTTTTTTTACCGTACAGTATGGTGGTGGATGGTCCCCGGTTCCTCTTGTGCAGAATTATTTTTTTATATATCGCCCTTTTACTCGGAGGTGGGTTGGTTGGTCCCGATTTCGCATGTATGATAATCGCTTTTGAGTGAACTCTTTGTTTTCTCCTGTCGCGCAAGTCATACTGTACCCGACTGGGACAAAAAAACGGCGTATGAAACCGAACTACTCGTATTGTCCGGCACAGCGAGTGATCAGGCACAGCTGGTCAGGCTTGGGTGTGTTCGAGAACCAGGTAAAGAGATCCGGGGCTCAGAGGTTTATAGAAGACGGGACGGCGAGATCTCCGGAATACTTGTATAGGGATCTGGGATGGCGGGGTGTGAAGGTATGCATACTACGGTACCAGTGCTCAAGTATCCAGCCATCCATCCATCTGTCGACTGAGAATTTATCCGGCGGGGAACATCACTCAATTTCGATTCCATTTTCACCTCACCCGGGTGTCTTTTTAGTGGGCTTGCCCCGGATTTGTCCAGTTTCGCTAAAAGAATTTGCTCTTGTGTGATACCTTTCCTGAGCAAAGGCCGGTTCGGTTGGTGGTGGTTGGACTCGAGTATTGCACAGTACCTGACGGGATACGGTACGGTCAGTGCCACTACGGCACTCGCTTACTTCCTCGTTTCTTCCCTTGTGGGCTAGCTTGGCTATGATACTATTTCTTTCTCTCGTGCAGTGCTGTACTAGAGTGGGGGTATTCAAAGTTAAAAAACTTGAAATAAAAATAAAAACCTGGCTTACTCGTACTTTGCTGTTCCATGCAAGCTTGCGGCACACAAAAAGGGTAACCTTACTATCCTGCTATTGTACTTTACTTTATCATGATAATAATATGTATAAATACCATACTTTTTTTCTGGGTACATATGGAGGTCAAGGGGCTCGTATCTGTTCGAGAACCCTGGGTTTTTGAAAGGAATTTACTTTCTCTGCCGAAAATCTCTTTGATTTGACCTTTTGTTGAGAAAGACAGAAATTTTGCAATGTCGATAAGGTCCATGCAAACATCTACACTTTGCTGCACCTTCAGTGACCTTGTTGCACTCAAATACACAATCCATATAACATGTGAATACTATTGGCAAACACCATAAAGTGACCTGATGTAACTTCCCATGTTTACTCATTACAGGTAACAGGCAAGAAGTATCCGAACATGAGACAACGGTTATTTGTCTGTGCACCATATATTAAAAATGTCTCATGTTCGGATACTTCTTGCCTGTAACTTGTACTGATAAATCAGCCGTTTAACTTTGAATACCCTAGCGGATTACTGGTGTGGTGCAATCCGGACTCGAGTGGGTAAGGTGTGTGTCTTCTTGGCGCTGGGTTCATGTCGAGGCTGGGCTCTGATGGGTGATTTTTTTATGCACACCCTACCGTATGCAAGCCTGCAACAAGTATCATAATAGGTTTTTCCTTTTTCCTCTTCCTCACACACCCACTTTTTTTTCGTCTTTTTTTCTCTTCCTCCTTTCCTCTCTCTCGCTCTCTCTCTCTCTCTCTCTCTTCTCGAATGAGTGGAAGAAGGAAAGGAAGGGGGAAAAAACACGAGTGATCCCACCACCATTGGCCACCATTTTTGACTGGCTGCTTGAGTGCTTGGGTTACAGTGCGAGTACTTTGCTCGCACCCACATCTACACCCAACTCAACTCAACTCAACTCGACTCAACCCGGTTCACCTCAACTCATTCACCCTACTGCACTGCGGCATTCCCCCCCC
>QFET01002107.1:0-15169 GCA_003316355.1 Tuber calosporum
GTAAGGATAGGGGGAGAAGCGTCGATGGATAGGTCTTCAATAGACAAGGTAAAAGGTAAGGAACTAATAGAGTGACCGTTCAACTTGTAGTATTAAAGATAATAGTCCTCTGAGGCTTGAGAGTCCGAATCCTTAAGGGATTGCAGGCTCTTTAAATACAAAGGATTGTAGCTAGGAAAACTAAACAAAAGCGCAAACATCCTGTCCAACAAACATGCTAACAGAGGCAGCATACTAAGGTAACCATATTACGAAAACAGAGGGTTAAAAGTGACAGGATGGAGCTAACAAAACAAGTAATGGAATCCAATAAGGAAGGAACAAGAGATTGCTACTACTATACAAATCCAGTAGGTATAGCACGAGGATAGCGATACTCAAATAGGTAGAAGCAAGGAGGGGTAGTAATAAGGGAAACAAGGAAAGAATAACCAGTTAGGAAGTCATAACCAAGTAGGAAGGGACAACCAAATAGTAGCGCTTATCAGGTATAAACCCAAATAAGTAATAACCAACATCAAGTCAGTAGTAACAGTAGAAACATAATAGGATTCCGTTACAGATTCGGTAATTGAATCATGTGGCCAAGGAACTGTCAATCTCATGGCCAAAACTTCAAACGGTTATGTAGCCCCTGTATTCCTTAAACATGTCTCTCTGGGTTCCGAAGTTAGGTCAAAGTAACTTGTTGTCATGGCGCGCTATTCTTTCTTTGGGGAAAGGTTTTTCTTTGCGTAGTAAAGGGGCGGATATGTTTGTATACAGGGAGAAGAAAAGAGAAGTAATATGGGGAAAGCTTGATGGTCAAGACTATGTTGTGCAAGAAGACAAAATAGTGGCGAACAAGATGACTTACCAAGAGTGGCATGAAGCACTCGGACATCCTTTACCATCTTACCTCAAAAGTACCAACTACTCTGACAATCCAACTATCCTCGAAGTTCCGAAACACTGGCAGTGTGAAACCTGGATTACGTCCAAATCAACAAAACGCAAACCCGAAACAACAGACAAAAGATGTGAAAATCCCTATGAGTTAATCCACTCTGATCTTAGTGGAAAATTCTCTACCCCCTCCTTCGGAAACTCCTGGTACTATGTCACCTTTATTGATGATTGTACACGGTACACCTGGATTTATCCTCTTAAAGCCAAATCCGATACCGTTAAGGTATTCAACCAATTCTTTAAAGAGAGGCACATCCAGGACAACGCTACTATTAAGCGATTCAGAACCGATAACTGAGGAGAATATATCAACAAAGATATGACAACCACGTTTGAAAAACTGGGTATCATACATGACAAAATACCTCCTTACTCTCATGACTCTAATGGCGTTGCCGAACGGTACAATAGGACCATAATCACATCTACACGCTCTATGTTATCAGGTCTTACACCGCGTTTATGGGCCAAAGCGTTACAACGGCTGTATACCTCCGGATCATCCTACCTAACCGATCCATAGGAAAACTAACGCCCTATGAATCTCTCTACAACAAGAAGCCGTTAATAAACCACCTACACCCCTATGGGACCAAATGCTTTGTCCATATACCTGAGGAGACCAGAAAACCAGGAACAAAGTTACAGCCCCGGGCCTAAGAAGGATACCTTGTTGGATATACTTCCTCCTGCAAAATATACTGTATATACATACCATCATTGCACAAGATCTCTGAAACGCGTCAGCTCCACTGGACAACCAAGGTTATACTACCGCTTGATACCTAGTAACCTGCACCCTCATCAGAGACCTTTGCAACAGTCTACCCACCCCCCTACCAAAGAGCACCGTCTCCCGATAAAACTCTACCACAGGAAGCAAATGACAAACCAACTATTGAAGTACATCCACCTCCACCGCCTGAACATCCTGAAGATTATGACAGTCCCCAAACTCCTGAAGAAACACCAGAACCTCTTGTACAAGAAGTACAAGCGGAAAATCCTCCAGAGATACGGACCAGATCTGGCAGAACCGTTTGCTCACCACAATACTCTGGCAGAAATGTCACTGTACCATCTGACGTGGATCCCAAGACCTATACCCAAGCAGTGAACAGCTCGCTTAAGGAACAATGGACCCATGCAATGGACGAGGAAATAAAGGCACTTGAGAAAAGTCCTACTTTCGATGAATTAGATAAACCTACAGGACGCAAGATTATTGACAGTAAATGGGTCTTTACGACCAAGCGAAATGTTGATGGTACATTAGAAAGGTACCGTGCAAGGGCTGTTGCCAAAGGATTCTTACAAGTACCGGGTTTTGACTTTGAAGATACTTTCGCTCTGGTCATCCGATATGAATGACTCCGCTACCTCCTTGCAATATGTGCTAAAAGCAAATGGCGACCATGGCAATTCGATGTCAAATCTGCATTCCTTTATGGTGAGTTTTAAGAAGTCTACATGCGACCGTTACCTGGGTTCAGTAATGGAGACAAAGTATGGCGACTTAACCGATGTCTCTATGGACTTAAGCAATCTGCGAAAGAATGGTATGCTCTCCTCGCTAGATACTTAACATCCAAAGGTTATGCGACATCCGCCCATGACCCATGCATGTTTGTTCACGTTAAACACGACATATACCTATCGGTTTACGTTGACGACAACGCTATATACTCGGCCAACACTCCGGTAGCTACTTCTCTCATAGAAGACCTGAAAACAGCATTTGAGATTACAGACTTAGGGGAAGCTACATTCCTACTTGACCTACACATCACCTATACTACAGTCGGGATACATCTTACCCAGCAACGATACATCAAGTTAGTCCTCGAGCGATATGGTATGGAAAACTCACGGCCAGTCTCTACCCCCTTACCCAAAGGCATTCAACTACGGAAAGGGACAGTGGATGAACAGATACCGGACCTGTCAATATACCAATCGATAATAGGATCACTTATGTACCTGACTACTGGCACCAGACCCGATCTAGCGTATACAATATCCTTTCTCTCACAATTTTCTTCCTGCCTGACCGAAATCCACCTAAAGGCTGTTAAACACGTCCTTCGTTACATTTACGGTACAAAAGACATTGGACTCTTCTACCCTTGTACAACTACAAACGTTATGAACACCTATGTGGATGCGGACTTTGCAGCTTGTCTCTATACCTGCCACTCCTTCTCAGGGTATGTTATTCTTTTTAACAATGCCTGAATATCCTGGCGGTCCAAGAAGCAAGCCTTAGTTGCAACACTAGTACGGAAGCGAATATGTAGCTATGTCCCTAGCAGCAAGGCAAATCCAATAGTACATCAAAGGTCTCAGTGACATCCTGCTTACAACACCGATCGCTTTACATGCCGACAATTCTGGCGCAAAATTTCTGGCAACCAACCCTCAGCTTAACGAAAGAACAAAATATATCAATATCCATTTTCACAAAATACTAGAAGAGATCGATAACGGTTCTTTCACACCCCTGAAAGTTGCGTCATCAGAAAACCTTGCCGACATTTGTACCAAGGTACTTGCGAAACCAGCACATGAACGGATGGTGAGATTGTTGGGCTGTAGATAATGAGGGGAAGTGTTGAAATTCTTCAATTCGTTTCATATGTATATTTCCTATGGTAATATTATTTATGTCTCTACTTGGTTATTTCTAGTTTACTCAGGGAAACTACGGATATTACTACAGCTAGGGTATATTATATTCTCGGTTATATTTCATGATAATGTTTGAGAATTAATGCGTATATTTCTTATGTTATATGCCGGATTTCTCGGTTATCTTTCCATGTATAGTGACCTTTTACCGGCCCTGTATCATGTGTTACCTTTCCGTTTATTTCGCGCACACCACTTCAGATTACGCATATTTAATTGAGATTTCCTTGGTAGTTTTTCAGGGTCAAACATGTTCGCACTTATGTTTCTTATAGTGTTTTCCCTATTTATGTTACTAAGTACATGGAGGATACGCACCTGTATAAATAGCTGGTTGCCGCCTACTTTATTTAGTTAATTAAGGACAAGAACTACTACCAATCTACCTTCATACTACAATACTCTTCACACAAGCGTGCACATAGTATACTCTTAATACTGTGTTGTATTTTCGTACTCATGCTATAAGATCGTGGTAATACACATAATTTGAACAATAGCAACTAGATTTTCTATCATTTAATTGGTTTAATCAAGCAGCAGATACAAGAAAGGTTGAACAAAGAGGATTAGGATGAGGCAGAGGCTGGTAGTGTTACTAATAAGTCAGTAAAAATAATGTTTCCAGTTAATGAATAAGGCCGATTTGCTGGTGATTAAAGGATAACAGATCAGTTGAGTATGTTAGGTATATTAGGTTCTGATGATAGAGATATGATAGTTACTATGAGGAAAGTCGATTCTTATACTTAGTAGAGTTATATTTTGGACATTACTCACAAGGTGCCTAAAATTAATACTGATAGGTAATATACTTTCAAGTCTAATGTTGAGCATACATTTATAGATTAGGTTAAGACTTTGTGAAGAGGACGTTTATCTTTATAGCGAAGTTGGCCACTGGGAGAACAATAGTTGGAATTCGTACTAGGTAAATGCACAGAAGATAAGATATGGTGTTAGTAATACGAGAGTATATTAAGGAGAAATAGTGGACTTAAGTAATGAGGTAGCATGTTGTCATATCATGATCGGTGATTAAGTAAGGCAGGATTAGAGATGTTTCAGAGTTATGAGTCATAGGATTGTTATATTTTGCACTATAACTTACAAGTTATCTATGTATTTACATATTTTATCTTTATTAATAATCATTATTATATTAGAATTGATTGATTGTTTATATAACTCATATTTGTGAGTGATAGATTCCGGACATCAGGCCACTTTATCACACATGACTTGTTATATTGGTTAAGATTGGTTTAGGTGTATTGCACAGTTGATTCATAGGAGTCAGCAGATGGATTTCATAGTATGACTCAATATGTGTCATGCTGAGAGTGTAACGCATAGGTATGAGTCACCAGCTTTAAAGTTGAGGAAAGAGTGCCAATATAAAGACCTCTAGGTAACTTGTCATTAAGACACACTCCATACCTCCTATTCTTCTAATACTTGAAAACTCAACACTACAAGTATATCTCGCAATACCTCAATACCCCCTCTCCTCTACTTTAATAGTTCTCATGCCTAAAGGGGTGATTGCGAGCTATCTCCTTGTCACCTCTCTCTCTTCTGATAGTCTCGCCTGGTCAGGCTTGTTCCTAAAGGATGATAGTTCCTTCTTCCCTTATCGTCCCGCCAAGGATTCGCTTAGCACAGGTACTCATGGTTTCTCTTGTATACGGCTGGGAGACATGCTTGCAGTAGAGTGAGACTCTCTTCAGGTCTATAGTCATTAAACTGTAGTTGACTCCTCATCCTCCAGGTCCTTGAGGTCTACCTAGATAGGCATACACACAATTCCATCCTTGTACTTTGGGTCTTCCCCTTATAGTCCTTGTTCGGTTGTGTCCGCAGGCACCATTACTGCTTCCACTCCCTTATGGCTAGCAGCCTACTGCCCAACTCCCATGGGTAGTACTGCACTGCCCTCTTGCTCCACATGCAAGGTGATTTACATAGTTCGTAATATGCCTACCCCTCTGTATTTTGGTTGTTCTCCACCTCTGGTTGGTCTCTGCTGCTCTTGCTTACCAGGGAGTAATATTGTTTCCAGGGCCCACTTTACCTCATGAGTTTAGTGAGAACCAGGGTTTAGTGCTTCACTCCTTTTATAGACTTGTTTCAGTTGGATTCTCACTAATGTGTTTGGTTTCCTTTTGTTGATATTAGTTCTTACTCACTATTGTTTGTGTTTATTTCCTTTTGATTTGATTTCATTATGTACTTTTCAGCTGTGCTTCTTCTTAGTAGTTTCTTTCTACCCAAGCACCTTTGGGCAAGAGGGCTTTATTTAGCTGCAAGTTGTGGGATCAACTCTAGTTGCAGGGTATTTTATACCCAGACCTCTTGGTGAATAGGCTTTTTGTAAGTATAAACAAATATACATTGATTAACAACAACCTCATATTGTGAGGATTCTTCACAAATCCATAAAAGTTCTTTTCTATACAATTACTTTATCTGTTTACCCTCTAGTCCTATTCTTAGTATAGTGCAATGGGAACCTAAAGGTTCAGCTATCAATACAACATAGGCATCGGCCTAAGAGCAATAGTGGACCTCTTACCAGTACTGCTAATTGCAATAGTCCTCCTCCCATGGTGTCTGTGGTTAATGCCATCTCAGATATAAATACAAGTTAAGAATAAGCACATCAAGGATTACCAATTCGTGCTTAGAATTGCTTTATAGAATGAGTTATCTGATGGATATCAGCTAAGTGCTTAATATTGTAATATATAGATATTTTGGATACAAAACAGGTACCAGAGGAATATGATTGTAGTGCGGAATTGGGCAAGTTTGCACACATACTGGAGTTCACATTAAAATGTCAGCAACCTAGTTACCGTTAGTCATCAATAATTTCTGCAATCAGAATCTACATAGTTTGCGCCTTCAAGGATCGACTTGGGAGGGCAGTTGACAACAATGGACAGAGCAGCAGTAGATTACCTTTCATAGGCATGAAAGGATCTATTCGCGGACAAGCAGAAGAATAGGCCAGTGACTGAGCTACAAGTATATTGAATTTCTATCTGTGAAGGAGCGCAACTCAGATAGGTACGAGATAAGCTCTAAACTAGGGAAGAAGGAGACTGGTTGCAGTTGGAAATACAGTGGTGAGAGGAAGAAGTGATTATCACATATTCAGAATCTCCAGGGGCCATGAGGACAAAATTGGTATTGAAGAAAAATGGCAGATTGAGAATGTTACATCTCTTTTGTCAGATCAAGATTGTGACAATATTAATCAGGTACGAAATGAAAAGGATTAAGCCAGCTGTCAATAATTGGATGCAACCAAGGTTGTCCAATTACTTTCAGGTTAACCTAGGGAATAGAATTTGCACAGTTTCTAAACATCCATCTTATGTTTAGCGTACAGCCTCCCCCAAAAGTAATAGGCAGAGGCAATATCTGAGAATGGGTCAAGGTCTCATAGGTACACTATAGACATAACATGATTCCTGGGGAAGCAGCTCACAACCTGGATCCGGCTTACTGCCAAGCCTAATTCAACTCCGTACCTCACTCGCGATTTTGATCCCTATTGGTATCGGTTATCTTTATCCTAAGACTCTAAAGCATTTACCATCATTACAATCAAACAAAGAAAGATCAAGGAGGATTAATGATGGCTTTAGGATGCACTCAAGCATTACCAGCATAGCCAGAAGCCCTGTATTTGCTCCTCTCCGAAGAGGTATGGTGTCGCCTTCTCAATGCTACGCAGAAAGCTACAAGTTTAGACAAGTTGAGTCTCTATAAATCATCAAATGTAGGTTTTAAGCAAGTATGAGGAAATATCAGGTGCGCGATAGTATGAGAGATGAGATAAGTAGAACCATCTACCAAGATTGGAAGAAGTTAAAACTATGGCAGAAGTCATCGTTGCCTGTCACGAGAAAAATCGCAAGTTAGGGAAGCACTAGATTACCAGCTTCCGCAGTTGCAACTCAGACCTTACCATGAAGATAAGCTGTTGGCTGGAGTGTCAACAAGTGTTAGCAAGTAACCCTCTTGTCATAAAGGATTATTTTAAGAAGGTATGATCATTTAAATTCTTCTATATTCCTCTAGCAACAACTTCTACTGATTACTTCACTAACAGCAAAGTTTAATGAAATTCTATAATATATCCTACTCTGACATCTCCAACATGGGTGAAAAAGGGTTCATAATGGGAGTTGCCTAACGTTGTAAGGTGATTTGTAAGAAGAGTCCTCTGGCTGGGAAATTAGCTCAGGATGGATCATGGGAGTGGGTGACTGTTATAGAGGTGGTATCAAGGGATAGATGTATACTACAACCTATGATCATAAATAAGGGCAAAGCACACCACATGTGCTGGTATGCGAATATGAAGAAACAAGTTCTCTCTATATTCGGAGTCTCAGAGAGAGGATGGAGCATTGAAGCTCTAGGATTGTGGTAGTTAAAGTAACTCTTTGATAATGAAACAGAGGAGAGGGAAGTAAGCATACAAGAAATCTATAAAACACATAATATCCTAAACAGTTAACTGATGTAGTGCCATCCTCCGTCTCCTCTACATACCTGGCAATTGAAATCTCAACCCCACGAGAAATAATGACCACTTTCGTTTCAACTCAACCTCACCCTTTGGCCATGCTAGGGGGTCTGGATTTATCTTTATGATTCCCTCCTCTCTGTGCTCATTAGGGTCTACCCCTTTGAGTTTCCTCTCTCCTCTTCTGCTACCTTTGTTGATGGTTCCTCTCCTTTCCATGCTTTTGTTTTGCCTCACATAGCTTTTTGCTCTGACTCGCTTAACATTTGCATTGTCGGGAATTCTCTCTGACCTCCCTATACAGCTGGGAGACAGGGTTGCAGTAGGGGGAAACATTCTACAGGGATACAGTTGCTTTGGTACCCTGATGATTGATTCCCAATCACTCTCACTTTGATGAGAACTGCCTAGATGGCCCCTCACACAATTCCGTTGGTCCTTCTGCCTACCCCTCCTCCATCCTCACCTACTGACGGTTGATCTGGTAGCACCCTACTGCTCACCTAGCTGGCACCTTACTGCCCCCCCTAAGCTGGTACCTTACTACCACCCCCAGGCTGACACTCCATCCTCTGGACTCAGCAATGGGCCCTGCAACAAGCTAGCCTCGCTTCTTTAGGTTCCTCTTCTGAGGGGGCCCCTTTCTACCCTCGCTGCCGGGCTATATGCCCTCAGGAATGTCTTCCTACTTCGTGCTCTTGCCAGCTTATTATGGAAGCTGGAACTACGTGTATGGTACCTATGCCTTTGGTTTGACTTCGGTCTTTGGTGTTGGGGTTTTCTTGTTTTGTGTTCTCTTTTGTTGCATTTGGTTGGTTTACGGTTGAGGCTAGGAGTTGTCTTCTTGTTGGTTTCGTTGGCTCTCTTGTTGTGATTACTGCGTGGCAGCTTGTTAGGATAGTTTTTTACAGCAGTTGGGTCAGGCTTCCATTACACTTTTTCCATAGCTTTCAGGGGTCAGGGCAGGGGAGGAGGTTTGTTAACTACCATAGCTAGCGCTGCATGTAGAGTCTGTACCTTGAACATGAATAAAAACTGAATTAAAAAAAAAAAAGAAAAAAAATAACCAATATAGTGCTGGCACACTGTATCGACTAATAATCTTGGATGGTCATACATTAGACTTTAATTGGGAATTCTTTGACTATTGTTTAAATGTTAAGATTATTCCTTTTTGCCTTCTAGCCTATTCCACCCACCTCCTACAATGACTAGATGTACCATTTTTTACCCCTTGGCGATGGTATTATAGCCATGAGCTAGATGAAGTTATGTGAAAGGGACATCCAGGTATTGACAAGGAAGAGTTTTTAATATAAGTAATTTTTCTATTGCACTATCATCTTACTAAAAATAATCTCTAGAAAGCTAGAATTTTGATGCATGCTCGGAGACTTACCTTTACTGGAGAAAATATTCTAGCTGCTTGGGAGGTAGTGGGACTCATACCTTTCTCTAGATGGTAGGTACTTGGGGTAGTGAAGCGAAAAGTAAAGTAAGGTGTCACTTTCAGAACCTACCAGGCCATGTACTACCCCTCCTGTACCCAAAACACCATGTGAAGTAAGTAGGGCTACTAGAACTATAATTTTTCTTGTAACCTGCACTACTCCTTCCACCTAATAGCTCAAAGCCTTGCAGTCAGACTTGTCTGAAGGCTTTCAAAAGACCAATGGCGACAAGGTGGTGGAAGAGGAGGCTCATAGGCTCTACCAGGCATTAATGAGCAAAAAATGATTGCAAAGAGCTCTGATTGCCAGAAACTTACTAAAACCACTGCGGTAACCACTGAGACTATACTACAACTACGGGAACAGTAGAAGAAGGTTGACACTGCCAAAGCAGCAAAAAAGGCAAGCAGGATACTGCCTACCAAGAAAGCTCACCCAGTAGCACGAAGACCACCAAAGTCTCCTGCTGCCATTATCCCCAGCACTAGCCATGGGAGTTTATAGTTAATAGATTTGCTCATAAGGCACTGGAGGAGTTATGAGAGGAAAGGAGGTTTTGGAAGTTACGGGGAATGGAATTGTGGAAAGTCGTAGAGTGGTAGTTGAGAAGGTGATTAGGCCCAGGAGGCAGCATTCATTGAGGAGGAGTTAATCTGGTTTGAGTATCTGTTTTGAGTATTTGGAGCTGGAATATTTCTTTCTTATATATGGGGCAATGGTTTTCAGTTCTTCAAACTTAGATAAGGTTTAATGTTGACTTTTGATAGATCAGGAGAGGTTGAAGAACTACCTAGAAAATGATCCAGATTGCGCAATCAGGGAGGAGTTGGTTCTAGGTCGTGAGCTGCTTCCCTGGGAATCATATTCTGCCTGATTGAACAACTATTATCGTGGTGCAATTTTGGCACCAACCACTAAATGATATTTAAACAATAGCATAGAGTAAAACTTTGAGTATTTCGTCAATGATAATTTCAGTACCTTTCAGGATATGAATAGTCAGTTTTATTTCCTTCTCAACTATTGATATCCTCTACTAGTATGTACTAGAAGTACAATGAAGAGTAGCAAATATGGTTTCTTTCTGGTGAAAATAAATACCGAGTATATGCAAGTGATGGAAGTGGGTTACCATCATCCTTGCATAAGGTACAGGTTATACCGCAGTATCCACAGCCCTCCGATCCTTATGAAATTGAAGCCCTTTTCTATATGACAATCTACCTATAACAGTTTATCTCCTAATATGCATAGAATACACAACTTCTTCAAAATGGTCTTGTTTACTGTCTGACTAAACAAAATGAGCTCTATGGGAATATACAATCCAGTAATAGGGAAAGGATAAAGAAGGTTATTTGAGTGATGAAATTGGGTCCTGAGCAGTATCAATCATTCCATGCGATGAAAGGAGGTATTATCAGGAAAGTCCTCTTTGAAGCAAAAGACAACATACTGTACCATTTGATAACAGATACCTTGATAAATAAACTAGCTGGTGTACTTCTCCAACTACCAAACTTTCCTGCTGCCCTAACTTTAACAATAGCAACACTACTGGAAATGAGAATGGTGATATTTATATCAAAGGCTTTTCTAGCTGCAGAGACAGAGTTTTCTACAACACAACAAGGGTGATTGGCAGTTATTAAATGCCTCGTGGAGGTGTGAGAGTTGATTTTGTATTCCAATTATGATGAAAGGCAATACATATTAGCAGGCATCTCTGCCACTTTTACAAAAGGATGAGGATCATGGCAGGATTATGCATTAGAGAGTAAGGTTGGCCTGGTATGATGTAGAGTACAATCTATACCATGTATAACTAATGTGTTAGCTGATAGGATAAGTAGGATAAGAAGTTTGGATAAGGAAAAGAGAGGAGAAGAAACAGTATTGGAGGTTTGGGTAATTAAAAAGGAGCAGCAAGGAGAGCAGTCGAGAGAATGGCAAGAGGTTAAGTAATACAGAGAGTTAGTGCATTGCAAACTGTGTGGTGATTTAGATGACTATCAGAATGATGATACACAACTTTTATTACGTCATAGGAGAGGCCTTATCTATTAGAATTCAAAACCGCATTAGTTATTAAATCACTAAATATTTGATGAGGGAGTTACCATAAACCAAGGCCCTATGAATACGCCTTATACTACAAAACTGGTTAACTGTTTATTGTTTGTCGTAAGGAAGGGAAAGGAAGCTTTTTGTGTCGTAATAGCGGAGGTGGAAGCAATCCTTTATGAGTCGCATGACAGCCATTGCCATTTCGCTGTTGGTGTTCTATTGTGAAAAATACTGGGGAAGTATTAATGGCCTACTTACACCAAGGACCTTAATCTTTACTGTGTTACCTGTCTAAGCTGCCTGATGGTTGTGCTGCTGGAACTATAGTAGTCTGTTAGTCAATTGGTGATCATATACCTTCAACCTCGACATAAGATGAGATTTGACTTTGGGGGAAGATGTACTGATATTGCTTCGGGAAACAAATACATCATCCTTGGTGTCAATTACTTCACTAATTTTCTGTTAGCAAAAGCTGTTCCTAACAGTTTTGGCATATCTGCAATGTTACTTTTAAACAAAGTAGTTTAGAAGATTAGTTGGTGGCGTGCCATCTACTATCGGCTATAGCAACTATGGCACTCACCTTACAAGACATAAATTCATTAAGTTGTTAGCATAGCTTTCCGTGTAACGGGGGCACCCTATAGGAAGATGGATCCCAAGGTTGCGACCAGACCAAAAGACTCTACAAAAAGTTCACAGAAGGTAAAGATAATATAATTGAATCAAATGATAAAACTTAATATCGTTAAGCCAGAGCTTCACTCAATTCAAGTCTTCTTGAGAGGATAGTTGGTTACCAGAGTAGAGTGCCGTTCGCGTTTACTTAAGTAGAATTATAAAGCCAACGACACGCATCCCTACTCTGACCGTTAAGAGAGCTCCCTTCTCCACTCAGGGATCTTCTGACACATGGCCCTTCCGGAATTAACTTCAGGGCCTGTGGATTGCACGGATAAGTTGAGTCCGTTCAATCATAAAGGTTTTCTGCAATGCATTTTGATTATGCCTGCAGGAGAGAAAAACCTTTCCGATCGCCGTCTTGTCAATGGCCAACTGACAATCCGACTTTGAACCCAAACCTAGGTATGAGACTCAGTAGCCCTATGGCTTTTCCGTCTATGCAAGCACTGCAATCAACTGTGTCTTCGTAGCCTATCGGCAGCTTTTCTTGTAGCTGCGTAGCTCCCCCGGTAAGTGTCTTTACTGAGTTGGCTACATAGGCGCTACCTATAGCCAACCGTTCAGGGCTCACCTTAGCTATGATAAGACTGAATGCCTCTTAGAGTCCTTTAACGTGCCACAGTAATGGTATAATGCCTGGGCTATCGTTGTGTAATTAGTAGAGTTTTATACGGACAAACTTCCGTTTATCCCCGACTCTCAGATAGCTATTCCGTGGGACCCCCATACCTCCCATAGGGATTATAGGCTCCTAGAGTACCCACGGAAGGCCATCTGATGTCAATACTAACAACTTGCCCGGGTCGGCCATCGCCCACCCCTATATATATCCTGCGGACAGCATCTGGTCGGAAGGACGGCCGTGACGTATACGGGGTTACGCTACCACCTTCGATTTCTCAGTTTTGTTAGGCTTTTACCAACTGTTACCCTTTCCCACCCGTCGCAAGGGGCGTACGTGGGAGCTGCAAGGGGGTGTTGGATGCGCCAAAATCACTCCATACACCCAGCGGTACTTGTAGTAGGATTCCGAGTTTCGCGTAATGTTAGAGGAGGGTAACTTGAGGTCTACGATTTCACCTGCAATCCCCAAGGTAGGGTAACTGGGCCCTATCATGGTGCAAATCGCTGCGGAAGTCTGTCTAACGCCCCTTTGCATCACCAGAAGGTTCGGTGTAACTGACCTATTTGTTACACGCGAGTCCACGAGCTAGAAAAACCTGGTTACACGAATGTAGCACGCCAGCCGGCATCTACACTGCCTTCCTTGTTTTCCTCGGGCTTCCCAGTTACCCTGCCTAAGTGGTTACCCTGCCTAACTGAGGAGATGTGTTACCCTATCTAAAGGGTTACCCTGCCTAACTGTAACGGGGGCACACTATAGGAAGATGGATCCTAAGGTTGCGACCGCACCAAACGACTCAACGCAAAGTTCACAGAAGGTAAGGATAAAAATAATTGAATCAAATGATAAAACTTAATATCGTTAAGCCAGAGCTTCACTCAATTCAACTCTTCTCGAGAGGATAGTTGGTTATTAGAGTAGAGTGCCAGTTAGGCACATAACTCCCACAAGGGCCCAGAGGAGCAGTTTGAGAGCTCTAGGCTTGAAACTCCACAGACTAATACCCACCTCCGGCCCCGACGTTGGCCCCGGACGACAGCACTGGCGCCTTGTGCAGTTGCTCACAATCATAGAAAGAAGAAATATTGGAGCACCTCTCGTAACACCGTATAGGTCGTCTCCGTCCGTCCGACCGGATCCTGTCCGCAGGGTATATAAGAGGGCATCTCTGGCTACGCCTGGGAAAAAGAACCAAGCGATTTCGTTAAGAACTCGCGGAGTTACACCCCGTTGAAGTCAAGAGACCAAAACAACATCCGGAAGCCTAAAAGGGAGTCGTATTCGGCCTAATCCGCGGAGAATAGTACCGAACCCCAAATGAATGCCTATCATAGGCAAGCTAGCCTATCGGAATATGTTGATAAGGAGAGGCAGTGAAGACGAGAAGGCAATTGGGCCGATCGTGAACACAAGTCATCCTGAAAGCCCTGTGCAGAGCCGGATATCACGGCATGAAGCGGATTGTGTCGACAACCAAGTTGGCCCCTTGGTGTTCTAAGAAACTATTGGCAGATTCCAAACTGGACGGTCATAGTTTATACAGCAGAACGAAGGTAAACATCTCTCACCGAGTGGGCCCACCCACCATCGGAGAAAGGAGAGCTCTGATAACACCATTAGCTGTGCGGGGAAGAGATTTTTCAGGGTCAAAGGGGGTTCGCTCTACAATACAGTGTGAGGAATTAGTTAGAAGATACATGGTTATAGGTAGATTTGATGTAGTCCGCGAACACTCAGACACGGGATATAAATATCGAAGTGCCTCCCGAGCTTTACACCTCATCAAGCAACGGAGAAGAGATCTTATCAATATCATACGTTTTTACGCAAAAATCTTTACCTACGAGCCTTCCTAGACAATCTCCGTTTACGAAGAAAGATTTAAGCCTAGTTCGATTCGCTTGCCCTCAGAATCAACTACCCTTAACAGTATATTGATATTTCTCCTTGTTACCAAGGCTCACTACATGACATTTGGACATCTCCAAGTCATACCTCGGGAATCACAAAAGCTCATAGCTAATTCCACCCTCCTTGACGAGCTTCTGCTCGAACCTCGCCCCTCAAAATACATCTCCTCATTCGAAGAAATACTGGAGACCTCCCTCCCGGAGATCCAATTCTATATACCTCAGGAACCCTCCTGGTTCACCAACCCCT
>QFET01002112.1:0-23126 GCA_003316355.1 Tuber calosporum
CTAGATATTCACGAACGGCAATAAGGGTACCTTCATCATTCAACATGCTTTGGGACTTCACATGCTTTCCGCGCTGGCTCAATTCTATAGATCGAGTCTTAATCCAGCTCTTCTCCAAGCGAATGATATTAGCAGCTGCATGCTTGCCTCTCCCCCAACCAGTAGCAGTATTGAGAGCTGCTGTCTTCCGTGGGAGATCTAGGCATTTCAATTGCCAGTTCATGAATTGCAGAACTTGGAAGTATCTTTCAATATCTTGGCCGCTTTTGGGCATCTGTTTTTTGTGCTTTAGCACCCTGCGTATATCTACAACTCCTAGTTTGTATATCTCAATTAGTCCAACTCTTATCAACTCTATTTCATATTGACTTCAGAACAATCATACCTTTTTTGAGAACCGTGGCTCGAATCTCTCTTGCCACCATTGGCCATTTCTCCTCCACTAGTTTCTCTATATCCTCCCAATTGCTTTCAGAATCAACAAGACTCTGCTGGTCTCGGTTAATTCCTTGTTGCTCCTCAATCTTTGCCTTCTGAGCTCTTCGCCATAGTGTGCTTCGAGATGGCCCTTTTATGGTGCTTGGACTGCTGGCGCTATTCTCGGAAGAGGAGCCTAAATTTGGCAAAGGGTGATTGGATTGTAGATTTGGTATGCTTTCTGAATTTTGAATATTATGCAAGGCAGTGGTGTGGGATTCCGGTGAATCACAGGGCTTCTTGGAGCGGCCTCCTTCAGATCCAATCGTGCGCATATGCTTCCGTTTGTTGTTAATTCGTGGCATTTTGATTTTGACACAGAATTAAGTTCAGAATTGTTGATAATAGTTCTTGTATATTAGGCTCATAACTTGACAATTTTTTTATTTTTACCATAGCTTAGTCATCACATGTCACAGTACTTTTCAGCATGGTACTAGGTAGATTATATCCTTTGTTCCGCTCTCACCAAAATTTTCACTTTTTAATCTTGAACTACATTTTTCCATTGCTTTTCATCAAAAATAAAAAAGCGCTAGCCTCTTCTCCTTTCCAATAGCCTCATCTCAGCGCTTTTTTTTAATTTTTTTTTTATGTTATGGTTTACTAGTTTAGAATCGCGTTTGGCTTGTTCAGAGGGTCCGGTTTGAGTCAATTTGCACTATACAAAAACCTCCAACTACAGTCCGCCCTATCCCCCCGCAGCTAACAAAACCCTCTTATCGAACCAAGGTTAAGCGCATGGGTAGAAAAAACTACTAACAAGAAACAGGCCCGAAATCTCCCTAAAGAGAGTTAACCTTTCACCTCCACAGACGAGCGACATAGGAAATATACAAAGTCCAACTATGAAAAAGAACCAAGACCCTCAAAGGAAACAAAACACCTAAGCAAGAAACCAACATGAACCATCAATTTGGCCAATGGAACAACATCCATATTCTGACTAATCCAGAAGGTTACGGCAGAGAGCAGGGGTAATTAAATTCCCAGGCACGAAGAGGCGTAAGCAATCAAGCCAAAGGTGGTCGGTAAGCTGAGAGAGGAGGAGGGAGTGTGTGGTAGACAATGTAAATCGACGTATCCTCCGTAAAACGTAGCAGCATGGTGCCACTAGAATAGGGAGCAGTGTGGTGCCAGCGGATCAACCTCTAGTAGGAAAGGAGAGAAGGAGGTGAGGACAGTTGAGGGGTAGACCCAAGGACCAACTGAGTCGTGTGCGTGACCAATTAGGTAGTTCTCATCAAAGTGATAGTGGGGGAATCGACCATCAGACGGCTAAAGCAACTGAAGGCCTGTATAATGTTTCGCCCTACTGCAACCCTGTCTCACAGCAGTATAGGGAGGTCAGAGGGAATTCCCAACCGTGAAAATGTTAAGGAAGGCAGAGCAGAAAGCTATGCAAGGCAAAACAAAAGTGGGGAAAGGAGAAGAACCATCAACAAGATGGCAGCAGAGGAGAGATGGAGCTCAAAGGGGTAGACCGTAATGAGCAGGAGAGGAGGAGATCGTTGAGACAAATCCCCATCCACTAGTGTGGCCATAGGGTGAGGTTGAGTCGAAACGAATTTCGTGATGATTTCTTATGGTGTTGAGATTTCAATAGCTGGGTGTGTAGAGGAGACGGAGGATGGCCCGTTAACCTCTGAGGATTGCTAACTACTTATACACTTTACCTGGTACTTATCTTGGCCATATATGAGAAGTATCCTTAAGTGACTTTATGTATTGTCTAAAAGTGCGATCACAGTTTGACCCTAAAGATGTCTGACCCCGCTCCTGCAAATGATCTCCCAATCTATCTATTTCTCTAAGGGTGTCTGGCACTCAACCTGTATATACCCATTGATCATTTTGCCAAATGAACTAAGTTCAGTTTGAAGTCGTCCAATTGTAAACATCTTACAGAGTCCCAGGTGATCAGTCTAAATAGCTATCTTTCTTGCATATATGCACCCATGTGCAGATGCATTCAGATTATCAAGAATCTAGAATATGTATAGATTCACTTGGATAAATTACTCTATCTTCTTTCACCAAGGCTGAGTATTCTGGATTTGACTCAACTTCTTCCCAACATTGGTTTTAGTCAATATTGTTACCTCCTGGTACTTATATACCATCACATATTTTTAGACATGTAAGTTTTTTACCATATCCCATATGTGTTACGCTATCGCTTTACTATCTAAGGTAGAACTGCAGAGAGGAGAAGACAAGGAAAGTACAAGAGAATTGTAACCGGTATTGGTTACTATTGTTGAGGCTGACAATTCTATCAGAAACTAGCTGGGTAAGTAAGGGGTTAGTTATTTTAAGATTGGTTTCAAGTATCATTTGATACTTGGTTTTATTATGTCCTGTATTATGTTGCGTTTGATACTCAGTTTGTTTTATATTTGGTTTCAAGTATTCCTTGATACTCCATATATTTTATGTTGTGTTTCAATGGACTATTAGGTTCTTTGATTGTTTGTTTTATTTATGAGGCTTTGGACAAGCCAGCAAGTGTATTTAAAGACTGCTACTATTCAGGACTTAGAGGGAGCAGACTTTGACTGACAAAGTTCTCTAAATACTTTGTTGTGCAATTACTTCTTTTCAGTTAGCATAAAACCACAACAAGTAAGTCTAGGACTTAGGATGACTGGTGATATAGTAATCGAGGGCAGTTAAACAACCTATCGTGACCTCCTGTAGTAATACTCACTGTAAGTCCCGACAGTTAGAGATCTAAGTTAGTATCATTACACCTAACTCAGACGTATTCCTCTTAGTACCTGATGCACTCAGGGAAGCCTTTCATGTTTTTTAACTTCAACAAGTGTTGAGTTTAGAGGAGGCAGAGGTTATGAAACTATAGGGTTGCGACCAGGTTGTTCAGGATAGGTGACAGACATCAGACGATCTCGGTAAGTAGATCCTATAACAGGAATGTACAAAGATGTAGGGCATCAGAACAACTGACACAATTTATCATAGGCATCCAGTTTCACAGTGGAAAAAGCAGGACGACCCTTATCACGAGATCTACCAAAGTAGGTACTAGCAGAATCTTCTAAAGAACTAGCCATGGAAGAAGCGAGAACTTCTGGAAGGTTCTTAGCCACGCTAAAAGAATTGAAAGGGACACAACCTCAGAGTAACCTCAAAGATTATCCTTGCAGCTCAAACAGTAAAGAGAGCCCTGATAGTTCAACCGATTCTAACGATATATCAAATTCAGAACCTAGTTATGCGCCTGTAGCTAAAGAGCCATCACTAGCAACCCCAGCGAACCTTAGTATCAAGGTTACGACACCACGATGGTTCATTGGTGAAGGAGAAGACCCTAAATCAAATTCGTTTAATCGTTGGTACCAGTCAGTCGAGTTTTACTTATGGCACCATAGAGGTCACTCCAAGACAAAGGGAGCAGGAATCTATTTGATACTGTACACAGAAGGGAGAGCTCAGGAGGCATCCTCCCAGGTAGCAGAAAACTATAGCGAAGACTTGACCAGAGATCAGCCTATAAACTGGTTAATAGAACAATTACAATCACACCGAGAGCAGGATGATCTTTATAAACGAGTCAATGAAATTGAGCAAGTTATGAACGGCAGAACTTAGTGCATCACCGTAGTGGCTACAAACTTGTTAATGTATGGATCACAATTAACTCAAGGCACCTTTCGGAATATACTTACATCCAGAGGTTTCTCCAAAGCATGGACACAAGACTGAGGCGAGACCTCGAAACATGAAATGATTCAAGCGAAACAACCCAGATTTCGATATCCTATGCAGAAGGAGTTAATGCAATCCCTCACGATACTGGACCCTGTAGAAAGGATAAGCAGAAGGATCGATTCAAGGAAGACCACTCCAAGAAGGACAATACACCACAATGGAAGAAAAAGGAATCAAGCAAAACTAATAGTCTGAGAAAAAATAGAGCATGCTTTACCTGCGGTAGTAAAGGTTATATGGCAAAGGATTGACCATGCAGAATCGACAAAGGTAAGGGAAAGACACCCAAGAGGTAAACAAGATAGAACCGAGTTGAAGAAGCCAGCAGCCAGGATGAAGTATACGTCAATGCCCTTGAAGTTGAGACCAATGCATCAGCAAAGAATACTATTGACAAAGGTGACAGGAGTCACACAGCATTGGAATAAACAATCCTGATTAATAGCAACCAAGCAAGAGTGCTGTTTGATACAGGAACAATAAAATCAGAACTTTTGAGCACTACCTTTGGTACCATACATGGAATACCATGTACCGAAATGTCAACTCCAGGAACTATTCATATGGCTATGAAAAGGTCACGATCTGAATCCCAGAAAGAATTCAAAGTCTACATAGAGATTGGGAAAATAAAAGCTACTGGCAACAAAATGATAGTAGGGAACTTAGCCAAAAACGATACCATAATTGGAAGGTCATTCCTATGACAAAATAAAGCCTCAGTCGAATGTGGAAAGCTGAGGATTCACATTCCGAACCATATGATATGGGCCAACTGCATACCAACAAGTACCAGATTTTGAGCAGCTGTGACAGGCACAGAAGATTAATGGAACAATACCCTAATGTATTCCCAGATCCATTTTCAGGAAGGTTACCACCCTTAAAGAAGATCAACTACCAAATCAAATTAAAGTATTCAGAGAATCTGAAGAGAATACCAACTTACTGAGTACTGGAAAAGTACGAGATCTGACTCAAAGGATGGTAGGACCAGAAACGGCAAGAAGGAGTCATTAAACAAGCAGAAGTACCTGGAGCTCCACCTATATTTGTATCAGTCAAAGGGAAGAGTGATAGCATGATCAGATATCTAGCCGACCTGATAGCAAGTACTGACAACAGTCAAAACGATGATGAACCTATTACTAAACAAAGGAGATTACTCAATGTAGTAGGAAGGGCCCAATACAAGAGCAAGATCGACTTAAGCGATGCCTATTTCCAAACCATGGTTGACTCTGACGATGTGAAATATAAAATTTTTAAAATAGCCTTTGGAGGTTTTGTGAGCAAAGTGGTGTTACAAGGAGATATGAATTCACCAGGAACATTTATAAGAATCATTACTGACCTACTTGTCTACAACCGAGGAGAATATGTATGTGTGTATATAGACAATATATGCATATTTTCCAATACAGAGTCCGACCACTTGAAAGACATTAAAGCGCTGTGTGACAGTTTTGAAAAGGAGGAGTTCTTAGGGAACAGGAAGAAGTCAGACTTCTTTGCTAAAGAATTAAAAGTATTAGGCCATGTAATTGATGACAAGGGACTCTGAGCATCCCCTGAAAAGATCCGGATGCTTGAGTAATGTGAAACACCAAAGAATACCAAGCAACTTCAGGAGTTCCTAGGATTGGTAAACTACATTAGCCAATTCGTAGTACATATTGCCACTATCAGGACACCCTTAACAGACATTACTGGAAATTAGGAATTTGTTTGGATACCAAAATATGATCAAGGCATGAAGAGAGTGAAGGAGATCGGCAAACAAAACTCAGTCTTGAGACTAATCAAGCACACCTCAGGACAAAATATATCGCTTCTCACAGATGCTTCTGACTCAGGGGTTGAGTCTTGGGTAGGACAAGGAGACACACCTGAAACTGCCTGGCCTGCAGCATTGCACAGTAAGAAATTCACCCACTCACTGATGAATTATGGAACTGCAGATGAGTAGGCACTTGCGATTATGGACAATTTAACCTTCTTTGACTATATTCTAGCAGGGTATGAATTTACGATGATAACTAACCTCCAGCCTTTGATAAAGCTAGAAAAAGCCAAGAACCTCTCAAGTAAGGTATTGAGGTAGCGAACCCACTTGGGGAAATACGAGGCAATGATATGTTATAGGCCTGGGAAGGGAAACTATTTAGCCAATGCTCTTTCCAATCTTTATGAGCAATTTGATCCAGAAGCAAACTACACCCAGGACCCTTCCAACAAGGAAGACTAAAACCCTGACAACCTACCTTTTACATCCACAAATATGTCGCACTTTGATCTACCTCCTGTTCAAGAACCTCTTTCATCAGACAACTTGGATAGTTCTATCACTAACGGAAATGATATAGGAGATAGATTCAGCTTAGAAATCAGTGATGATGAAGGAAACTATGTAGCTAAGAACTGGAGTGCTTGCTATGAGTGACAAAGTACTATTAATAAGGAAGTAAAACTTAGAGAGAAAATAGTTCTACCTGAAGTGGTCTCTACCTACAAAGAATGCAATAGAATGTTACTACCACCACAACCAGTACTGGACCTGACCGGAGTCAGAAGATGTCTGAATGAGCAATTTTCTAATAGAAACCTAATATGTTTCTACCATTACTATTGACTTGATGTTTGTTATTACTTATTTAGGTTTATATATAATAAGCTCTACTATTTAGTTGTTCCTTTCTACTTGGTTGTAACCGGTATTGGTTACTATTGTTATAGCTAGTAAGGCTAACTGATACAGGCAGGGCTAGGAGGGGGTTAGTTTGTTTTATGATTGGTTTCAAGTATCGCTGGATACTTAGTTTATTTTATATTGGGTTTCATGTATCAGGCAGACACCCGATATGTTTAATGTTTTGTTTTGTGTATTGGGATAAAAGATATTTTGTTTGCAGTAACGTTTAGGTGCATAAGGCATTTATTTTATTGGAGGACTTTAGAAGCGGAACTTGGTTATATCCGTTGATTGGAAATCAAATGGAAGGATATGGAAAGCTTTGGAAAAAGTGAAATCAGGTATTTAGGACTGCCCCTCTGGAGTTTAGACAGGGCAGACTGCGATAGTCAGAGTTTTCAATATACTTGGTTGAGCAGTTACATCTTCTCAGTTCGCATGAAACCACAGCAAGTGAGTCTAGGGCTTAGCGAAGGTGTTGATATAGTAAGCGACGGCGGTTAAACAACCTATTGAGATCTCTGGTAATAATACACACTTGAAGTCCGGACAGTTTGGGAACTGGGTTACTATCGTTATACCTTACCGAGAGGCATTCCTCTTGGTGCCTGATACACCCACGGAGGTGTTACATTTTTTAAACTTCAATAAGTAGTTGAGTTAGAAGCAGGCAGAGGTTAGGAAACCTCAGGCTTGCAAGCAATAAACCAGGATAGGTGACGAGAGACTTCAGACGAGGTCAGGTAAGCATATCCTGCCAGAGGAACTTACCAAAAAGAGAGTCAGTCAGAGCTCCAAAGGCCAACAATCAATGACATCCAGTTTCAAAGTAGCCGAAGCAGGAAGACAGTTATCACGAGACTAAGCAAAGCAATTGCTAGTTGAATCGGCGAAACCAGCCAAAGAGAAAACGAGGACTCCTGCAGAGTTCCCTAGTACACCAAAGGGATTGCAGGGAAACCAAGCAGTAGGACCCATGGAGGATCCAAGTTCTTCTGATAGCGAAGAGAGCTCTGATACCTCTAGTGATTCCGACGATATGTCAAATCCTGTACCCAGTAATGTGCCGGTGGCTAGAGAGCCATTACCAGCAACTACAGCAAAGCATAGCATCAAGGTTGCTATACAAAATAAGTTCAGTAGTGTTGGAGAAGACCTTAAGCCAAAAGTGTTCAATCGTTGGTACCAGTCAGTCTAGTTATACTTATGACTACATAGAGTCAACTCCAAAACAGACGGAGTGGGAAACTATTGGATACTCTACACAGAAGGCGAGGCTCTGGAAGCAGCTTTTCAGGCGACAGAAAACCATGGCAAAGACTTAACCAGAGATCAGCTTATTGATTGGTTAAGAGAACGAGACCAGTCATCCAGACAGAAGGATGACTTTTACAAACGATCTCACAAGATTGAGCAAGTCCAGAATGGGAAGACGCAGCGCATCACCCCGGTGGCTACATCTCTGTTGATGTACCGATCACGATTCCCTAAAGGCACCATTTCCAATATGCCTTCATCCAAAGGTTCTTCCAATGTATGCACAATAGGTTAAGGTGAGATATCGAAACATGGTATGATGCTAGCGAAACAATCCAGACTACAATAGCCTATGCAGAGAGAGTCGATACAATCCTCGATGATACAGGAGCCTATGGAAAGGAGGAGCAGAAAGATCGATACAAGGAAGACCACTGCAAGAAGGACAACAAACCTCCTTGGAAGAAAAAGGAATCAAGCAAAACAAAGACTCCAAGAGAAAAGAGAACATGTTTTACCTGTGGTAGTAAAGGACATATGGCAAAGGATTGTCCGAACAAAAGCAACACAGGTAAAGGAAAGACATACAAGAAGGAGACATTATCGAATCGAGTTTAAGGGGCCAGCAGCGAAGATGAAGTATATGTCAATGCCCTAAAAGTCGAGACCAATACATCAGCACAGAACACCTTACCAAAGGGTGATAAGAGTCACACAGCATTGGAAGGAACGATCCTGATTAACGGTAAACAAGCATGAGTCCTATTTGATACATGAACAATAGGCACAGACCTATTGAGCACAACCTTTGTCACTACAAATGGAATCCCATATACCGAAAAGGCAACTCCTGCAACCATTCATATTGTAACGGAATCCTATTATGGTTCTACTATTACTACTAACTTGATCTTAGTTATTACTTATTTGAGTTTATACCTGATAAGCGCTACTATTTGGTTGTCCCTTCCTACTTGGTTATGACTTCCTAACTGGTTATTCTTTTTTTGTTACGCTTATCACTACCCCTCCTTGCTTCTACCCAGTTGGGTATCGCTATCCTCCTGCTATACCTACTGGATCTGTATAGTAGTAGCGATCTCTTGTTCCTTCCTGTTTGCATTCCATTACTTGTTTTGTTATCTCCATCCTATCACTTTTAACCCTCTGTTTTTGGAATATGGTTACCTTGATATGCTGCCTCTGTTAGTAAGTAGTTGGACAGGATGGTTGCACTTTAGTTTAGTTTCCTAGGTACAATCTTTTGTATTTAAAGAGCCTGCAATCTCTTAAGGATTCGGACTCAAAAAGCCACACAGCACTATCATCTTTAATACTACAAGTTGAACAGTCACTCTATCAGTTCCAAACCTTTTACCTTCTGTATTGAAGACCTATCCATTGACGCTTCTCCCCCTATCCTAATAGTATCTTTAGAGTCCCATTGGGATTCTCGAGATACTTGGGAGTAGGTTACACATATAGCTATCAAAGGGTCACGATCTGAATCCCAGAAAGAATGCAATGTCAGTATAGCGATAGGGAAGATGAAGACTAATGGCAATAGAATGATAATATGAAACTTAGCCAAGTACGATGCCTTGATTGGAATGCCATTCTTTTGGCGAAATAAAGCATCAGTCGAATATGGAAAACTGAGGATTCATTTTCCTGACCATAAAATATGGGTCAATTGTACACCAACTAATCCCAGAATTCAAGTAGCTGTGACAAATACAGAAGAGATAATGGAACAATACCCAAAGGTATTCCCAGATCCGATTCCTAAAAGGTTAACACCCTTAAGGAAGATCAACCACTGGATCAGATTGAAGGATCCAGAGAATCTGAAGACGATGCCAACATTCTCAATACTAGAAATGTACGAGATTCGACTCAATGAATAACTAGACCGGAAACAGGGAGACAGAGTCATCGAAAGTGCAAAAGTGCCAGGAGCAGCAGTAATGTTTGTATCAGTCAAAGGGAAGACTAATGCCAGGATCAGATGTCTAGTGGACCTTAAAGCAAGAAAGGACAATACTCAGAAGGATGATAAACCGATTCCGAACAAAAGGAGATTTGTAAAGCCTCCCTGGGGGTATCAGGCATCAAAGGGATGCGTCTCGGTAAGGAATAACGATTACTAACCCAGATCCCAAACTGTTGGGACTTCAAGTGAGTGATAGCTACCGGATATCCCGATAGGTTGTCAAACAGCCGTCGATTATAATATCGCCAGCTTCGCTAAGTCCTAGACTTACTTGCTGTAGTTTCGTACGAACTGAAAAGAAGTAACTGCTCAACCAAGTATATTGAAAACTCTGTCTGTCGAAGTCTGCCCTGTCTAAGCTCCAGAGGGGTAGTCTTTAAATACATGATCTCGCTTTTCCAAAGCTTTCCTTCTTCTTCCATTTGATTTCCAATCAACGGACATAACCAAGCTCCGCTTGTTAAGTCCTCCAATCAAACAAATACCTCATGCACCTAAACGGTACTGCAAATAAAATATGTATCATCCCGATACATGAAATAAAACATAAAACATATCGGGTGTCAGCCTGATACATGAAACCCAATATAAAACAAACTAAGTATCAAAAGATACTTGAAACCCATAACAAAACAAACTAAGTATCAAACGATACTTGAAACCAATAACAAAACAAACTAAGTATCAAACGATACTTGAAACCAATAACCAAACAAACTAACCCCTTACTAGCCCTGCTAGTTTCTGTTAGCCTTGTCAGCCTTAGCAATAGTAACCAATACCGGTTACACCCCGGAAACAAAACAACTGTTTCCAAAAGCAAAAAACAAAAAACAACAAATTTCCAAAGATCAAAAGCCTAGTCAAAACCAAGTTTTGATAACCTCGCCATCATCAGAACCTCCAGAGTTGTCATAGTCGCTCTCCAAGTAGGATTTCCAAAATCCATCGTCTACCTTTCCTTCATCAGCAAACTCCCTCTATACTGGTGTCTTTGGCGTGAATCCGATCTCTATATATCTTATAATGACAGGAAACTCGTCGCCGTGACAGTTATCTGTCCACCATTCCGGAACAAGGTTCCTAGCGTTCTACAATCCTTCGACAGGCTCCCAGCTGTTCTCAGAATCTGCATAACCTTTCCACTTAATAAGGAACTGGTCTCGTCCATAGTGCTGGCGGTGGTCCAACACTTGTTCAACTTCCTATTCCGGTACTTCTTCAATAAGGATGGGCGCTGGTTTCGCATGGGCTCTTCCAGGGAACCTCTCATCATCGTTCTCCATGAACCTCTTAACTGTAGAGCAATGAAATACCACTTCCTTGCGGTAGTAAATCCTAGCGTCCATCTTAACTGTGTAGTTTTGTGTGTGGGAGTCGTATTCCAACACCACGAAGTGTCCTCGCCATCTGGGTTACAGTTTCTTGCTTCTACCAGATTCTGTAGCGAACAGGTCCCCACAAACTAACAATCGTTTGCCCACATCAATGGGTTTGTGTGTGGTCTTTCTTCTTGCTGCCGTCTTGACAGATTGATAGGCCTCATTACGCAATTCCTAGTGTCTGTTCAGGAAGTCATCGGAGGCAGGCACCTGGGTGTTTCTGACTCTGATAGTGGACAGCATAGGGTAATCTCACCCATACACAGCTTTGTATGGTGACATGTTCAGGACATCAGAATGTCCTGCATTCTCGTAGGCTGCTAACTCGGGAGGCACAAGTAACCAGTTGGTCTGGCGCTTGTTAACAATATTCCTCAAAGCGATCTTAAGTTCCCTAATCTTTCTCTCAACCTGGCCGTTGGTTTCGTGGTGTCCAGGTACTGCCTTGATGTGCTCGATCCCTTAAGACTTCATGCTTTGGGCCCAAAATCGTAAGGTAAAACCTGGGTCAGCATCACTGATAATCGATGTAGGTACGCCATGTGGAGTGAAAATATGGTGCCGGAGGAGGGTGAGGGTCACGACTGCTTGACCATTGGAATCTGTAGGGATAAATCAAGTGAATCCAACTGCCCTATCGACAACCACTACTACTGTATCGTACTTGTTGTTTCCAGACTTGTTGAATGGTCCGGCAAAGTCGATAGCGTAGGAGGTAAATATTTCTGAGGGTACTGGCATAGACTGTGCCTCTCCTTCAGGTTGCTTGTTGCGTTCCTTATTCCTTTGGCATAATTCCCATTGGCGAACATAGTCTCGAAAATCCTTCCTCATCTCGGGCCAGAATATGTATTCTGTAGCATAGCGTAGGTTCCTAGCTGCTCTATGGTATCCTCTGTTGTGAATCTCATCAATAACGATCTCCCTGAGTATAATCCCATTCACTACATTTCCCCTAGGTATGTATAGGCAATCCTGACCACCCCTGGTGGTTGCATACATTTGTCCATCACCAATTCTATAGTGGGATAGCTTGCCACCTCTCCCAGTGTTGCTAGCGTCAGAAGCTTGCTTGTACAGGTCATCGTTCCTGTAGGCCTCTACTATCTGTCTTCTCCATTGGCTGCTCATTTCTGCCACCACTGCTGCTGTATCCCGTTCATCCTGTACTCGCTCCAGGCGTGGTACTTCCTCCTCCTCGTCCTCATCTAGCTCGTAGAGTGTACATTGGTGGTGAGGGAGGGTAGGTGGTTCGATGACTGGTATAAGCCTGGGTTGACCTAGTGCCACATTGGAGTAGAAGGGTCGCTTAGGCTCCTTTGGTAGTTGTTGGTAAGGACTCTCCTGGTCCTGATAATCCGAACTCATATCTCCTAGTTGTTCGTTCAAACGTCGTCTGATAGCATCCAGGTCCAATACTGGCTGTGGAGGTAGCAAGATGCTATTCCTTTCTTCGTAGGTAGAGACTAGCTCAGGTAGAACTATCTTGTTTCTAAGCTTCTCGTCCTCGTGGATGGTACACTGATGATCATAGCATGCGCTCCAGTGCATGGCCGCATGATTTCTCTCATCATCGCTAATCTCTAGGGTGACTCTGTCTCCCCAATCGTTTCCTGCCCTGATAGAGTAACCTTAGGTATCCGATGAAAGTGGTTCTTCAACAGGAAGTGGTTCGAAGCGGGACATATTTGCGGATGTAAAAGGTATGTTATGAGGGTTTGAATCTTCTTCGTTGGTAGGGTCTTGAGCGTAGTTTGGTTCTGGATCAAATTGCTCATAAAGACGGGAAAGGGCGTCAGCTAAATAGTTTCCCTTCCTGGGCCTATAACTTTTCCCTGCCTCATATTTTCCCAAATGGGTTCGCCACCTCAGCTGCTTGCGTGAGGGGTTCTTGGCTGTCTTCAGGTACACCAATGGTTGGTGGTCGGTTATGATCGTAAATTCATGCCCTGCAAGAATGTGATCAAAGGAGGTTAAGGCATCCATAATTGCGAGTGCCTCCTTATCGGTAGTTTAGTAATTCATTTGCGAGTAGGTGAATTTCCTGCTGTGCAATGCCGCAGGCCTCGCCGTTTCAGGTGTGTCTCCTTGGCCTACCCAAGCTCTTACCCCTGAGTGAGAGGCATCCGTAATGAGCCATATCTTTTGTCCTGAGGTATGGTTGATTGGTCTCATGACCTGATTCTATTTATCGATTTCCTTCACATTCTCGATGCATTGATCATGTGTTGGTGTCCAAACAAACTCCTTACTTCCGGTAAGATCCGTCAAGGGTGCTCTTTTAGTAGCAATGTGTGGTAGGAATTGGCTAATGTAATTTACCAATCTTAGGAACTCCTGAAGTTGTTTCTTATTCTTCGGTGTTTCCTACTCCTCAATCCTCCTGATCTTTTCAGGGGATGATCTAATCCCCTTTTCATTGATGACGTGGCCTAGTACTTGTAATTCTGTTGCAATGAAGTCCGACTTCTTTCAGCTCGCAAAGAACTTCACTTTCTCCAACCTGTTACAAACAGCTTTAATGTGTTTCAAGTGGTCAGACTCTGTATCGGAGAATATGAGTATATTGTGGATGTACACCCACACGAATTCTCCCAGGTAGTCAGCGAGTAGGTCTGACATGATCCTCTTAAATGTACCGGGTGCATTCATGTCTCCTTGTAACATAAACTTGCTAACGAAACCCACAAAGGGTGTTTTGAAACTGTTATATTCAACATCGTCATGGTGCACTCTGGTTTGAAAATAGGCATCGCTTAGGTTAATCTTGCTCCTGTATCGCGTCCTTGCTAGTGTATTGAGTAACCTCCTTTGGTTCAGAATAGGTTCGTCATCCTTCCGCGTATTGTCGTTTCTCGCTGTAAGGTCCGCTAGACATCTGATCCGGTCATCAGTCTTCCCTTTGACTGACACAAACATCGGTGCGGCTCCTGGCACTTCAACTCTTTTGATAACTCCTTCTCGCTGTTTCTGGTCCAGCCATGCCTTGAGTCGAATCTCATACTTTTCAGGTACTGAGTATGTTGGCATCGTCTTCAGATTCTCTGGATCCTTCAATCTGATTCTGTGGTTGATCTTCCTTAAGGGTGGTAACCTTTCAGGAATCACATCTGGGAATCCCTTTGGGTATTTTTCCATTATCTCTTCTGTGTTTGTCACAGCTGGACAAATTCTGGCACTTGTTGGTGTGCCATTTACCCATATCTTATGGTCAGGAAAATGAATCCTCAGTTTTCCACATTCGACCGATGCTTTGTTTCGCCATAGGAATGGCATTCCAATGAAGGCATCGTACTTGGCTAAGTTCCCCACCATCATTCTATTTCAAGTAGTCTTCATCTTCCCAATTGCTATGCTGACGTTGTATTCTTTCTGGGATTCAGATTGTGACCCTTTCATAGCCATGTAAATGGTTGCAGGAGTTGCCATTTCGGTACATGGAATTCCATGTGTAGAGACAAAGGTTGCGCTTAATAGGTCTGTTCCTATTGTTCCTGTTTCAAATAGGACTCTCGCTTGTTTGCCATTAATCTGGATCGTTCCTTCCAATGCGGTGTGACTCTCATCACCCTGGGGTATCGTGTTCTGTGCTGATGCATCGGTCTCGACCTCTAAGGCATTGATATATACCTCATCTTCGCTGCTGGCTTCTTCAACTCGATTCGATGATGTCTCCTTCTTGCGTGTCTTCCCTTTTTCCTTTGTCGTTTTTGTTGGGACAATCCTTTGCCATATGTCCTTTACTACCACAGGTAAAGCATGCTCCCTTTTCTCATGGAGTCTTTGTTTTGCTTGATTCCTTTTTCTTCCAATGAAGTTTGTTGTCCTTCTTGGAGTTGTCTTCCTTGAATCGATCTTTCTGCTTTTCCTTTCCCTAGGTTCCTGTGTCGTGGAGGATTGCATCGACTGTCTCTGCATAGGCTATCGTGGTCTGGATTGTTTCTCTTGAATCATACCATGTTTCGATATCTCGTCTTAGCCTAGTGTGCATACATTGGAAGAACCTTTGGATGAAAGCATATTCGGAAATGGTGCCTTCTGGTAGTCGTGATTGGTACATTAACAGGTCTGTAGCCACTGTTGTGATACGCTGCGTCTTCCCATTCTTGACTTGCTCAATCTTGTGGAATCGCTTGTAAAGGTCATCCTTCTGTCTGGATGACTGGAATCGTTCTCTTAACCAATCAATAAGCTGATCTCTGGTTAATTCTTCGCCATAGTTTTCTGGCGCCTGGAAAGCTGCTTCTTGAGCTCTCCCTTCTGTGTAGAGTATCCAATAGTTTCCCTCTCCGTCTGTTTAGGAGTTGACTCCGTGTAGTCTAAGGTATAACTGGACTGACTGGTACCAACGATCGAACCCTTCTGTTTTTCAGGTCCCCTCCTTCACTAATGAACTTTTCTGTAGTAGGAACCTTGATGCCAAGCATCGCTGTAGTTGCTGGTGTTGGCTCTCTAGCCACTGGCGGATTACTAGGTCCTGGATTCGACATGTCGTCGGAATCACTAGAGCTATCTGAGCTCTCTTCGCTGTCTGAGCTGCTTGGAATGTCCTTGGGTGTTGCTACTTGCTTTCCCTTCAATGCCTTTGGCGTACCGGGGAACCCTCCTGGAGTTCTCACTTGCTCTTTGGCTAGTTCCTTCGCTGATTCCGCTAGCAATTGCTTTGCTTGGTCTCAGGATAACTCTCTTCCTGCTTCGTCTACTTTGAAGCTGAATGCCATAGATTGTTCACCTGCGGTGCTCAGACTGCCTTTCTTTTTGGTAAGTTCCTGTCGCAGGATCTACTTACCTGACCTCGTCTGAAGTTGTTCGTCACCTATTCTGAGCAACTGCTTACAAGCCTGAGGTTTCCAAATCTCTACCTGCCTCTAACTCAACTACTTGTTGAAGTTAAAAAAATGTAATGCCTCCCTGGGTGTATCAAGCACCAAAGGGATGCGTCTCGGTAGGGTATAACGATAACTAACTCAGATCCCATACTGTTGGGACTTCAAGTGAGTGATAGCTACCAGAGATCTCGATCGGTTGTTTAACAGCCGTCGATTACTATATCGCCAGCTTTGCTAAGTCCTAGACTTACTTGCTGTAGTTTCGTGTGAACTGAAAAGAAGTAACTGCTCAACCAAGTATATTGAAAACTCTGTCTGTCGAAGTCTGCCCTGTCTAAGGTCCAGAGGGGCAGTCTTTAAATACATGATCTCGCTTTTCCAAAGCTTTCCATCTTCTTCCATTTGATTTCCAATCAACGATCATAACCAAGCTCCGCTTGTAAAGTCCTCCAATCAAACAAATGCCTCATGCACCTAAACGGTACTGCAAATAAAATATGTATCATCCCGATACATGAAATAAAACATAAAACATATTGGGTGTCAGCCTGATACATGAAACCCAACATAAAACAAATTAAGTATCAAACGATACTTGAAACCAAAAACAAAAGAAACTCCCCTCACTAGCTGTGCTAGTTTCTGTTAGCCTTGTCAGCCTTAGCTGTAGTAGCCAATACCGGTTACAAGATTACTCAATACATTAGGAAGGGTGCGATACACAAGCAAGATCGACCTAAGCGATGTCTACTTTCAAACTAGGGTTCACCATGACGATGTCAAATATAACAGTTTCAAAACACGCTTGGAAGGTTTCATCAGCAAAGTTATGTTACAAGCAGACATGAATGCACCAGGAACATTCATGAAGATCATGTCTGATCTACACGCAGATTACCTAGGAGAATTTGGGAAGGTTTATATCGACGATATACTCATATTCTCCAATACAGAGTCTGACCATTTGAAACACTTTTAAACGGTCTGTAACACGTTGGAAAAAGCAGAGCTCTTTGCATGCAGAAAGAAGTTAGACTTCTTTGCAAAAGAATTACCAGTATTAGGCCACATCATCAATGACAATAGGCTTACAGCATCCCCTGAAAAGATCAGGAGGATTGAGGAGTGTGATAAACCGAAGAATAAGAAGGAATTCCAAGAGTTCCTAAGATTGGTAAACCCCATTAGCCAATTCCTACCACATATCGCCACAATAAAACCACCCTTGACGGATCTTACCAGAAATGAGGAGTTTGTCTGTACACCAATACATGATCAATAGATTGAGAATGTGAAGGAGATCACCAAACAGAACCAGGTCATGAGACTGATCAACCACATCTTAGTACAAAAAATATGGCTCATTACGGATGCCTCTGACTCCGGGGTAGGAGCTTGGGTAGGATTAGGAGACACAGATGAACCAGCGAGGCCTACAGCATTGTCCAACAGGAAATTCACCTACTCACAAATGAATTATTGAACTACCAACAAGGAGGCACTTGCAATTATGGATGCCTTAACCTCTTTTGATCATAATCTTGCATGGCATGAATTTCGAATCATAACCGACCACCAACCATTGGTATACCAGAAGACAGCAAAGAACCCCACATGCAAGCAGCTGAGGTGTCGTACCCATTTCAGAAAATACGAGTCAAGATATGTTCAAGGCCAGGGAAGGGAAACTATTTAGCTGAGTCTCTTTCCTGCCTTTATAAGTAATTTGATCCAGAACCAAACTACGCTCAAGGCCCTACAAACGAAAAAGATTCAAATCCTCACAATATACCTTTTACATCCTAAAATATGTTGCACTTTGAACCACTTCCTGTTGAACAACCACTTTCATCAGATAACTCTGATTGCTCTATCAGGGCAGGAAACGATTGGGGAGACAGAGTCACCCAAGAGATCAGCGATGAGGAGAGAGATTAGGCGACAATGCACTGGACTGCATGTTATGATAGGCAGTGTACCATCTATGAGGACGAGAGGCTCAGAGACAAGATACTTCTATCCGAGCTAGTCTCTACCTACGAAAAAAGGAATAACATCTTGCTACACCCACAGGTGGTACTGGACCTATATGCAATCAGTTGACGCAGGAACGAACAACTAGGGGATATGAGTTCGGGATACCAGGACCAGAAGAGTCCTTACAAACTGTGAGCAAAGGAGCTTGAGCAGCCCCTCCACTCCAATGTGGCACTTGGCCAACCAAGGCTTATACCAGTCATCGAGCCAAAGACCCTCTCTCACTACCAGCATACACTCTACGAGCTTTACAAGCACAAGGAGGAGGAAGTACCACACCTAGAGCGAGTAGAGGATCAACGAGATACGGCAGCTGTAGTAGCAGAGAATAACAGCTAATGGAGAAGAAAGATGGTAGAAGCCTTCAGAATCGATCACCGGTACAGGCACGCTTCTGACGCTAACAACTCTTGCAGAGGTGGCAAGCAATGCCACTATAGGATCGGCGATGGACTGATATATGCAACGACCAGGTTGGTCAAGATTACCTATACATACCTAAGGGACTTGCAGTGCGTGGGATAACGCTCCGTGAGATCGTTATTGATGAGATTCACAACAAAGGATATCACAACGCTAACTGGAACCTACGCTATGCTACAGATTACATATTCTGGCCTGAAATAGCGAAGGACTTTCGAGACTATATTAACCAATACGATTTATGCTAAACAAATAAGAACGCAACAAGCTATCAGAAGGAGAGGCATAGTGTATGCCAGTACCTACAATATATTCACCTCCTACACTATCGACTTTGCAGGACCATTCAACATGTCTGGAAACAACAAGTACGACATAGTACTAGTAGTTGTGGATAGGGTGGTTGGATTCACTTGGTTTATTCCTACACAGTCAAGGAATCAAGCGATTGAGACCCTCAATATCCTCTTGCTCCATATCTGTAACGGAATCATATTATGTTTCTACTATTACTACTGACTTGATGTTGGTTATTACTCATTTGGGTTTATACCTGATAAGCGCTACTATTTGGTTGTCCCTTCCTACTTGGTTGTGACTTCCTAATTGGTTATTCTTTCCTTGTTTCGCTTATCATTACCCCTCCTAGCTTCTACCCAGATGGGTATCGCTATCCTCCTGCTATACCTACTGGATTTGTATAGTAGTAGCGATCTCTTGTTCCTTCCTGTTTGGATTCCATTACTAGTTTTGTTAGCTCCATCCTGTCGCTTTCAACCCTCTGTTTTCGGAATATGGTTACCTTAGTATGCTCCCTCAGTTAGCATGTTGTTGGACAGGATTTTGCAGTTTTTGTTTAGTTTTCCTAGCTACAATCTTTTGTATTTAAAGAGCCTGCAAACCCTTAAGGATTCGGACTCTCAAGCCTCACAGCACTATCATCTTTAATACTACAAGTTGAACGGTTACTCTATTAGTTCCATACCTTTTACCTGGTATATTGAAGACCTGTCCATCGACGCTTCTCCCCCTATCCTAATAGTATCTTCCGAGTCCCTTTGGGATTCTCGAGATACTTGGGAGTAGCTTACATTTTTTGACCCAGACTCAAGTATACCTATGATCTTCGGCAGAGGACTGATCACCCTTCGCCTACCTTGACCCTGCGGTACTAGTACACCCCCCTGTTTCCAAGAAGGCCTTGAGCAGACTCCTGGCCTGACCAGCTCACCCTAGCTAGCAACCATTCCGCTTCCAAGAGATACCAGAAGGCACTTCACTAGAGGATCAGTAGCACCCCCCCTAGGACCCCAAAATCAAGCGCCAGTACCCTCACCTGCACCACCATCTGAGGACTCAGAACTATCTTCAGTAGATAGCAGCAGCAGCGAAGAAGAAAACCAAGACCAAGCTCAAGACCACGCCCAAGCCCAAGCTACAGACCAAGTCTAAGACCAAGCCCAAGTCCAAGAACAAGTCCAAGAACAGCTCCACCAAGAAGTCCAATCGAAGAAAGAACCAAGCTCAGAATCGGAATCAGATTCTGGTCCTGAGGACGCTCCAGGACCAGCACCCCCAGCTTCCCCGCCTAGACTACCTAGTCTACCAAGAGAACCAAGCCCTGCACCAGACGATTTACCTAGTCCACCAAGACCACCAAGCAATCCAAGACCCGCACCCATCGCCATGTCAGTCCCCCCAGAGGGAAATAATCGTCCCAAATGGCCAGCACCATTTACATTCACAGGAGAAGGAAAAGATCAAGACCTATTGAGAATCAACTTATGGTTCAACACAGTCCATCGATACATCGCCAACTTTGGCATAACTGAGGATGCCCCTGAAGCCCGGCAATACTAAGGAGCCTATTGCAGAGGGAAAGCCATCGATAAATTTACCCAATATGAAGCTTCCCAAGGAGACCACAAAGTTGCTGGACTCAAACTGAAATTCGAGGCCTACTTCCTTCCTTCTACATCTACGGATACCATCTATGAACAGTGGCTACAAGTCAAGCAAACTACCGGTGGAAAAACACCACAGATTACCGACACTGTAATCATACTTGAAACCTTGAGAGACAGTCTCCCCCCAGGAACAATTTCGGACTATTCAGCGAAGCAGAGACTCCTAGATGGCATGGATATCAAACTCAAGCAGGAAGTGAAACCACTTATCACTTCAGATACCTCCTTTGACCAGCCAGTGGAGATAGCGGAAGAGCAATATGCAATTGCCCATTCTGCAGGACTCTATAGAAATCGTCAAGGAAATGCAACCTCTAATGCAGTTTCCCAACAAGAACCCAAGCGCCCCCAGAACACAACCCAACGAAATCAACCAAGGTTCTCCCACAACACCTCTCAGCATGCAAGAGTATCCCAGGCCAAGAAGGATCGGCACAGGAGAGACAATGACTGTTACTATTGTGGAAAACATGGACACTACTCCAATAACTGCTTTGAGAAGAAGAAGCATAGAAGTACCCTGCAGCGAGGAAATGGAGGCACTGGTGGATCCAGGAGACCCCAGAATGTCAGGAGAACATACCACAGCCAGGAAGACGATATCCATGTGAAGGAATCAGTCACAGTTACCACAAACCATGCAGGACCTAGTGGAACTCAATCCCAAGCCCTCAAAGCATACATCACAGTCAATGGCCACAAAGCAAAGGCACTATTCGATACAGGAAGCACAGGAGATAACATGATATCAGGAAAGTTTGTCACCACCCACCAAATCCCTACCAGAGACCTCGAGACCCCTATCAACCTGAAGATGGCAGTTAAAGGATCACGCTCAGCAATCAACTATGTTGCAAAGCCTGTCATACAGATTGACAAAGAAAGCGGCGATATCTCTGAAGCCCTAGTCTGTTCCCTGGACAACTATGATATCTTCCTAGGAATGCCTTACCTTACTGCACACCATGCTGTTATAGATTGCCGAAAATCTATTATCCCCTTCCCTGACAGAGGAATCACCTTGACCTGCAAGATAGCAACCCATTCACGATTTTCAGCAATGAATAAAGCAGATGCCCCTGACTTCATTTCCGAGTTTCCTACAGTATTCCCTGACAAGAAGACAGCGGAACTACCATCCTTGAGAGATGTCAACCACCACATCCAACTGAAAGACACAATTTCGGACCATGATCCGAGATTATTCACATTCCCTGACAAGATCATGCCAGCATACAGAGCATTGATCGAGAACTGGAAAGCTAAAGGAATCATTTACCCAAGCGAGGCAAACAACCCAGACAACATAATTCCAAAGCTGAAACCCAATGGCGAAATCAGACTGCTTGCAGACCTAGTACCCAGGAATGATATTACTATCAAGGACCATGTAGCGATTCCCAACCAAGCCATGATACTCAGAACTGTTGCCAAAGCAAAGTTCAGATCCACTATTGACCTAGCAAACTGGTACTTCCAAATTCGAGTTCTCCCCAGCGATGCGAAATACAACATCATCAAGAAACCTTTTGGATCCTTTGCATGCGGAGTTATGCTGCAAGGAGATGCCAACCCCCATGCTACAGCTATGAGAGTTATAGAGTTTGTTCTAGAGAGATTTATTGGAAAATTCGTTTGGGCATGCATGGATGACATTACCATCTATTCAGAAACAGTTGAGGACCATATTTCGCACATCAGATCAGTCTTGGGAAGACTGAAGCAGTATCAAATCAAAACACCGCCAGCCAAGTGCAAATTCTTTGCCACCAAACTCTCACTCCTTGCACATGTTATAGATGAGAAAGGAATTCATGCAAACCCTGAAAAAATTCGATCTATCCAAGACTGGCCCACACCAACATCAAACAAGGAGTTTCAGACCTTTATAGGTGTTGTGATATATCATGCACAATACCTCCCACACCTTGCCTCCACCACTGCCCCCCTCTCGGACCTAATTTCCCAAGATGTGTTTGAATGGCGACCCCTGCATGAGGAAGCCTTCAAACAGGTTAAGCGCCTGGCCAAGGAGATTATTCCGCTCAGCCCCATCTCAAATGAGACATCAGCTGATCCAATATACCTCATTACTGATGCCTCGAAGGTTGGATCAGGAGCATGGGTTGGCCAAGGACCCTCCCCTGAGAAAGCATACACTGCCGCATTCCACAGCAGAAAGTTTGCAACAAGTCAGCTACACTACCCTGTCCATGAATTGGAACTTTTAGCGATTATGGATGCCATTGAGGCATTCCATCCGATTCTATATGGCACAAAGTTCACTGTTGTATCAGACAACAAGGCACTATCCTTTTTCCTGAAGCAGACTGACCT
>QFET01002115.1:0-16613 GCA_003316355.1 Tuber calosporum
CATGTTGACCATTTTCTCTTGAAAATAGGTCTGCTTTGCCTCCACAAAGCATTCGAGTGGGGACTGTGCTTCCACGAACCTACGGACTACTTCATGTAGGATGTAATTCTCAAAGACTTCGTGGGTAAAACGTTCAAAAGTAACCCCTTCAGGGACCGCCTCAGGTACCATCACGGACGGATTGTGGGTGATGGATTCCATGAGTGCTCTAGGATGGGGGACCACCATGGTCTGACATTCCTCAAGCACCTCAATGGGTGCCGCTTCATCAACTTCGTAACCGCCTCCCAACCCAGGCCCCTTAGGTCTGCGATAACATCGTAGTCCAAGAGGGGACCCGGTGTGGGAGGGACGGTAGTCCGTAGTGAAGGCGTAAGAGACATTTCAGACATAATACTTTCCACCCTGGGCTACTTGTTCATGACAAGGTTACCACTACTCGTCAACGTCGGAAAGAGGTCTCAAGGAGCAACAATTTTCAGGAGAGAGTTAAGCGAAGAGCTTAACGATATACTGTAACAGGGGCACCATATAGGAAGATGGATCCTAAGCTTGCGACCGCACCAAAAGACTCAACGCAAAGTTCTCAGAACGTAAAGATAAAATAATTGAATCAAATGATAAAACCTAATATCGTTAAGCCAAAGCTTCACTCAATTCAAGTCTTCTCGAGAGGATGGTTGGTTATCAGAGTAGAGTGCCGTTCGCGTTTACTTAAGTAGAATTATAGCGCCAACGACACCCATCCCTACTCCGACCGTTAAGAGAGCCCCCTTCTGCACTCAGGGACCACCTGACACATGGCCCTTCCGGAATTAACTTCAGGGCCTGTGGATCGCGCGGATAAGTTGACTCCGTTCAATCATAAAGGTTTTCTGCAATGCATTTTGATTGTGCCTGCAGGAGAGAAAAACCTTTCCGATCGCCGTCTTGTCAATGGCCAACTGACAGTCCGACTTTGGACCCAAACCTAGGTATGAGACTCAGTAACCCTATGGCTTTTCCGTCTATGCAAGCACTGCAGTCAACTGTGTCTGCTTGGCATATCGGCAGCTTTTCTTGTGACTGCGTAGCTCCCCCGGTAAGTGTCTTTACTGAGTTGGCTAAATAGGGGCTACCTATAGCCAACTGTTCAGGGATCACCTTAGCCGTGATAAGACTGAATGCCTCTTAGTGTCCTGTAACGTCCCCCAGTAATGGTATAGCGCCTGGGCTATCGTTGGGTAAGTAGTCGAGTTTTATCCGGACAAACTTCCGTTTATCCCCGACTCTCAGATAGCTATTCCGTTGGACCCTCTTACCTAACATAGGGATTATAGGCACCTAGAGTACCCTCGGAAGGCCATCTGATGTCAATACTAACAACTTGCCCAGGTCGGCCATCGCCCACCTGTATACAGATCCTGCGGACAGCATCTGGTCGGAAGGACGTCGGTGACGTATATGGGGTTACGCTACCACCTTCGATTCCTTAGTTTTGTTAGGCTTTTACCAACTGTCACCCTTTCCCACCCGTCGCAAGGGGCGAACGTGGGTGCAGCAAGAGGGTGTTGGACGCGCCAAAATTACTCCAACCACCCTGGGGTACTTGTAGTAGGAATTCGCGTTTCGCGTAACATTAGGGGAGGGTAACTTGAGGTCCACGATTTCATCCGCGATCCCCAAGGTTGGGTAACTGGGCCCTATCATGGTGCAAATCGCTGCGGAAGTCTGTGTAACGCCCCTTGGTATCACCAGAAGGTTCCATGTAACTGACCTATTTGTTACACGCGATTCCACGAGCTAGAAACACCTGGTTACACAAATGTAGCACGCCCGGCGGCGTCTACACTGCTTACTATGTTTTCCTAAGGCTCCCAGTTACCCTGCCTAAGTGGTTACCCTGCCTAACTGAGGAGATGGGTTAGCCTATCTAAAGGGTTACCCTGCCTAACCATGCTTCGGGGTTACCCTACTCAAGAGGGTTACCCTGCCTGACTGTAGCTCCGGGTTACCCTGTCTAGCGGGGTTACCCCACCTAAGTCTGCACAAGGTTACCCGGCCTTGCTGGGTTACCCTATCTAACTCGGTACATAAGTACCCTTTCTTCATGAAAGGTACTTATGGTTGCTATGTCACTTTGCAGGTGTCTTGTACCGTTCCTGTGCACGTCCTGGTAGGACCACTGGGTGGGCTGAGGTTCAGTAAGCTATACCAACTGATCTCGGGGTCGTTACAATTATTTGCATCCAGTGTGCGTATAGCTGGGCGCCTGGATTTTGGGCTTGACATTCCTTTATCCATTCTGTTTGTGGATGGAATCCATAGTTTGCGTAGAAGGGTAACATGCCATGTTCGTTCATTACCGAATTGTTGTAGCCATCCTCGGCTAGTGGTAACAACTGGTACCAGTCCATTTGATCATAATTGACAAAGCTTCTGAAGTATCCTTCCAGCACTTGGTTGGTTCTCTCTGTTTGTCCATCAGTTTGCAAGTGGTACGCAGTTGTCATCTTTCGGTTTATCACTAAGGTTTTGCATAGGGATTCTCAGAATTCTCCCAAGAACTTTGTATCCATATCGGATATAATTTCCGCTGTGAGTCCATGTAGCTTCTAGACTTCCCTCAAGAATATCTTTGCAACCTCCTTTGCAGTTGCATCCCTTTCCAGACCTATAAAGTGAGCCATCTTTGTAAACCGATCCACGACGACCATAATCTGGGTTCTTCCTTGTGATTCTGGTAGTTGTGTGATGAAGTCGGTCAATATGGATGACCAGGCTGTGAACGGAACTTCTAGAGGCTACAGCAGCCCGAACCGCGCATGTCGTGGTGATTTATTACGTTGACATTCGTCACATGTTCGTACATAGTCATTTATCCACGCTGTCTGCCCTCTCCAGTAAAAGTCTCTGGTAACAATTTCCAGAGTCTTTTCCTGTCCAAAGTGTCCAGCTACCTTAGAGTTGTGGCAATCTTTGGCTATAGGTGTCTGCAGCTGGTAGTTTTCTGGAATTTATAGGCGATTCTTATAGTATATCAGTCCTTCAGTTACTCCCCAGTGACTTGGTAATGGTTTGTCCTCATTGGTTAACCTTTCCAATTCCTGCTTGCGTTTCTGCCAGTTTTGATCGTTCTGGCCTGATTCTTTGATGGTTTTCAATAATGTCAGGTCATATTACCTAATATCGACCTTGAACATTATTGCATTAGACATTAGGAGTATCCCTTTGTCTTGTCTTGCTTGATGGTCTATTTCATCCAGAAACTCATTTTCGGCATGGTCCGCTTGTAAGTATGTGACCACTACCTGGGTGTTTGTAGCCGCAGATTCTCTGTGTGATACATCCGTACTTCCAAAACCGCCTTTCCCCCTTGGAGTTTCTACTAGTCCGTCAACTTTTATCGCCTCAGCCATCTGTATGTTCTCAATAATCATTTGTGCCATTCGGTCCCCTTTGCGAACTTGGCAATCTTGATTTCCATAGTTCATTATGATAACCTTGACTTCTCCAGTGTAATCAGTGTCGATTACCCCTCTGCCAATGCTGATCCCAAATTTGGCGGCCATTCCACTGCGTGGTGCCAACCGTGCAAGGTTCCCTTTAGCAATCCGATGGAAATCCCAGTTTCCACCAACCTTTATCCTTTGGCCGGAATTGTGAAGTCCTCAAGTGCCTATTGGTCGTGTCCAGCTGCTTGTCAGGACCCTTTCATAGGCCTTCGTGCTTTTGGACTTAGCAATTTTTTTCGCAATGAACTAGTAGACTCTGTGTCAATTATTCTTTCCTCCATTTCTTATTGATTTAACTGCACTAGTGTAATTTGGAGGTGATAAGGCTTGAGTATTGACTGTTGACTATGCGCAGCTCCCTCCTGCGGACGGTACTCCGGCCATCGGCTTACTGCATCCAGCTTGCCTTCTCGCTTTCCTGGTCAATTGACAATTTTAAAATTCTAATTTGCCAGTTGTTGAGCCCTTTGTATTTGACGCGGATTCCATACATTTGTAGTAAGCAAATTCTGTAGATTCTGATGATCAGTGTAAACAGTTACTGGTTTTTCCGTTCCAACCAAGTACTCTTTCCATTCTTTAAATGCTTTGAGGATCACCAATAGTTCCTTATCATGGATCTCATAATTTCGCTCTGGTGGGCTCAGGTTCCGTGAGTGGAAAGCCACCGGATGTAGCTTTTTGTCCTTATACCGTGAGAGAACATATCCTAAAGCAAAATCGCTAGCATCGGTTTGCACAATTGTTTCTCTGTCAGGGTAGAAATGACAGAGTATAGGGAGGGAGATGAATCTTTTCTTAAGTTCTTCAAATGCCCCATCCTGTTCCAGTCCCCAGCTGAATTTTCTGGTGTCGCCCTTCAACGTTTCGGTAATTGGTTTCCAGATTTTTGAGAAATCCTAAAGGAAACGTCGGTAAAAATTGGCAAAGCCAATGAATCTTTGCACTTCCTTGACCGACCTAGGTGCCTTCCAATTTTTTATGCTCACGACCTTTCTTTCACTTATGGTGACTCCATCGATTGCCACAATATAACCCTAAAACTCCCCTGTTTTTACATGGAAAACTGACTTGGTAGTTGATACCACTAGATCATATTCTTCCAAGCAAGAGAGGACCTTCCTGACCAAGTCAATGTGTCCTTTCTCTCTCTTGGAGTAAATCAGGATATCGTCCAGGTATACCACTACTCCATGATCTAAAAATTTGCGAAGAATTTTGTTCATCATGACCTGGAATGTGGCAGGCGCGTTCACTCGCCCGAATGGCATTACTTTTTATTCAAAGTGGCCATATCAGGTCCGGAATGCTGTTGTCCACTCAACTCCTTCCTTTATTCTTATGAGGTGATAGCTATCTTTTAAGTCGAGCTTAGTGAATATTTGGGCTCTAGCCACCTGGTTGTGGAGCTCGCTCATTAAGGATAGTGGATATTTGTTGGCCACTGTTAGCTTATTCAACTGTCGGTAGTCCACACTTACCCTGATTGAACTGGGAGCTTTAGGGACAAATAAAATTGGAGCCCCAGCAGGTAATTTGCTCTCCACGATTTTCCCCTGATCCTGCATGTTCTGCAGATATTTGCTAAGCAAATCCAGTTGGTGGGCTGACATAGGATATATCGGGCCCCATGGCGGTACTGCGCCTGATATCAAGTCAATGGCGTGGTCAAAAGTTCTTCTTCCCGCTAGTTTCTCTGCCGTTTCTGGTGCAAAAACCGTTTTGAATTCTTGGTATTCCTGAGGTATTTGCTGGAACCTTGTTGCCTCTATGATGGAGGTCCCCTCGATTCTTCCAATATATTGTCCCTCTGGGTAATAGGCCACGGTTTCGTCCCTTCCAAAAGTCCAGTCTATGCCTTCATCATTATCATGACTTTAGCATTTTTCGTCTTTAAATGTCCATTTTTGCGCATCCTCAATGTACCTTATGGGATGTTCTTTATGCCACCATTCAAATGGGATGATAAGGTCATATTTGCCGGCATTGGCAATTTCGCAAGAGATCTGAGATCGGTGTGCATTGCTCCCGATTTCTAAGAGAATAGGATGGGTGTAGTGTTTTCCCCCATTTGCTGCTGTGGTTCCTTCAAAGGTGTAAATGTCCAAGCTATTTGTGCGTGTGTGGTATGGTAGGCGATATTTTTAACCAGTTCTTGGTTAATTAGGAATATATTGGATCCTGAGTCTAATAGAACACAGTTCGGGATCCGTTCTCCATTTGCTTCAATGGTTGCCCTGACCTTTGGGCATGAATAATAAAGCGGGGCAGGTACTTCTGTTTTGTTTCTTTTATTTGGGCCGCTAGGGGCCTGTGCAGGTCTTTTGTATCACGTTTTCTTTATTGTGGTAACTTAGGGTGTTTGTTACCATGCCCGCACGGTGTCAGCTATTTAAGACTCCTCAGACAAACTAAAATCTGTGTCTTTGGTGTACTGGGCAGCCCACTACTAGCCGTCTTTACCCCTTGCCGAAGGGTTCCCATACACCTGCCTTTTGCCCTGCCTAACTGGAGCCGAACTCATATCATTAGGTTGTATTAAAGGGATTATTCGTGCATTACCTCGATCACCCCATGAGTCAATCGCGCCTATCCTGTCCACAAAGCTGGAGTCCTGGTTCGGGACAGATTTACCCCGCTCCATTTAGCATGTGGACTGGGTAGCCATAGTGCCTTATTCTCTTCCACTTCATTTTCCTTGATGTCAGGAATCCTGCTCCGTTTCTCCAACTATTCCGTTGTCCAGCCGAACTGTTATATATTTCGTTCCTGGAAGGCTTCTCATTATCCAGGCTAGACTGATTTCCCCTTATCATTCTTAAGAAGTCCCTAGTCAGCACTAGTCCGTCAACTCTTCCTTGGATATCTTGTAAGGATTTAGGGCTTCATAAGAATGCGGGTTTAGTTGACCGTCTTCCGTACTGAGGTCCGATATATATCAAATGTAGCGCTCCGCTTTCTTGTTTTTGAGTTATAGGTTCCCAGAATTAATCCCGGACTACCATGAGCCGCTGTCCAGGGTAATCGCTTCTTTCTTGTCTGTTATTCTTAGGTCTACAACACTCGCGAAGGTTTGAATTGCATTTCGTGATTCTCGCTTGGATTTGAGATTCCCACGGAGAAGTGTGGAATACCTGCGAGTAGGACCTTGCAGAGGTTGAGCCCCTTTGTTGATTTTGGGTTCGGGAACGGGTCCTTAACCGAGTACCCGGTCGCCTTCACTACCCGTGCCTGAATACCCTTTTTAGGTTTCATCCATGTCATCTTGTTCGCAAATCCTGGTCTGGTTGACTTGGTTCACCCTAGTCGTTGGTGCTAGTTGCCGCTTTGTTTTCTGGGGTCGTCTATATTGGGGTTTGAAATTTACCCTTTTCTGTCCTATAACCGATACTTGGGCCTGTTTCCTGCAGAACTTCCAAGTATGGTTAGCCAACGTGCAACGGGTGCATTGATTGGCTTTCTTTCGTTCTACAATTTTGTTCTTAGGGATTCCTAAATAAGCTTCAACCCAATTTGTGTGCTCAACCTTTCCTTTAGCATGGGCTTTTTTCCCTTTTTCTGCTTGTTTTTTCAATTTGTAGGCAGCCTTCTCAGCTCCCGTATAGGTTTTTCATTTCTAATTTCCCGCAGTGGTCTTGCCAGATTTGGATTCCTCCTCCCGCTTTCTTTTCTGGGATTCACCTTTTCCCTGGTCATTTTTCATGAATAGCCGTTTCTGTTCCTTGAACGATTCTTCCACTTAAGTAACCCAGTGGACTGCCTTGATCTACTTGCTATCCAAGTCATGATTTTCATGTGATAGTGTATGCATGGCTTCAATAGGCAGTTGCCACTGAATTATACTTCTCCAAGCGATACCGGATACTTCGGCCTCGATGTTGTGGGTTTCCATGGTGAGGAGATACTTCTCTATATTCCCTGTATATCTTACCTTCTCCATCTCGGCTATGGCTTTTTGTGCCTTGTGCAGTACAGAGAATCGTTTTGTAACTTCAGCCTGGAAAGTGATCCTCAAATCGTAACCCTTATGTTTTGGGAATCCTAGGTCCCCAGTCATTTTATTGCGATAGGTTATCTAGAAAGGTGCCACCTCGGTTCCTTCCATTCTTCCTAATGCCATCTTGATGTGCTCTTCATCGTTTCCCCATTGCAATGGGTTTCTCTCAAAGTAATCCACGCAATTTAATAACTATACTCCCACATCCTGAGTAGGCTTATTCTCGAAGTTGGAAGGTGGATACGCTTGCCGGTGGTTGGTCCTAAAGAATACTTGCCCTAGTCCTTCAACCCATGCATCTGCTTTGGATTCGAACTTACGGCCAGGCAACGGTCTTCGTGATGGCTCACCACCTCGTCGTAAGGGGCCACCTCTGTTTTCATTCCCTGGGTCATCATCTCTTGGGTTGGGTGCATTCGCCGAAGGGGGCGGGGGTGATTCTTTACCACCATTTACGTTTCCATCTCCAGTGTCCACTGCCTTTCCTTTGTCATTTCGCGGAATGAACCGAAACTCTTCTCCGCCATCGGCCGTGGTCCGTTTTTCCAAGCCCGGATATTCCACTGGCTGTGGTGCCATTGTTGCCCACACACTTAGTGGGATTTTCGCAACTTGTAACCGTACCAAAGATTTATTCATCCGAGTCAACATTCGATTTAGTTGTTTAGATACCGCATTCTGTCTAACCACATAGGCCTCCCTTTCCGCCCGCTCCTGTTCGAGGAGCTGGTGAAGTTCTCATAACTCCTCCCTGGTCCACTCATATTCTTTTTGTGAAGCCACTTGTCTTGCAGGAGTACTGCTTTTTGCCTAGCCAAAGCCTGTTCAAGCTGGCTGTCTCAGTCCAGCCACTCTTGTCCTGTTGTCACAAGGTCAGCATGAACTTGGGTACTTATCGCTTCATGGTATGCAACCTGTTCTTCCTGTGCCTGCAACTTTGCCTCCAACTGTTTGGTAGGTGCATCTTGAAGTGTGGAGGTTTCAGTTTCTAACATTTCAAGTCCCGAATTGACTTGTTTCAACTCTTCGCGAATGATTTGTTCCACGCGGGTTATCCGTTGAGCATGGTGATGGATTTGGTTTGCCCGATCCTGAGCTTGACCCGATAGTTCAAGGTAGGCCAGATGTTGCACATCAACTGATTCCAGCAAGGTACTGTCGAAGTAGCTCATTACCTGGCCTATGCGTTCTGCTAATATTTCCATAACTGGATTTCTGACGTCGGGGGGACGGGGAGTACTTGATCGAGTTCCTGGGGCTGACTTTCAGACTCCACTTGGCTGTTACTGGTGGTGGAGTGCCAATGGTGACCTGGTGTCCAGGTGCATAGTCGCTTCCAACCAGAGAGACTTCTTTTATATCAGACATGGCTTGGTCCGTGGTCACAGTCAATTGTCGTGCCATCTCGTTTTATTGGGACTCTGGATGTTTTCCTAGTCTCCAAAGGGATTGGGTGTAGGAGGGCGAGGTAAAGCTGAAAGAACTGTAGGTTCCTTGTTCTTCAGTATCGTAGTCTTGAAACAGTTTTCACAGGAAGGTGGGACCGTAAAAGTGTTAGTAGATTTCTTGGAAATCTGATTCAGATGGCACGAGTAAGGGATCGGTGAACCAGGAGGGTTCCTGAGGTGTGTAGAATTGAATTTCCGGGGGGGAGTTTTCAAATATTTCTTCAAAAGAGGAGATAAATTTGAGGGACGTGGTTCGAGCAGCAGCTCGTCGAGAAGGGTGGAATCTGCTATGAGCATGAGTGATTCCAGAGGTATGACTTGGGGGTGTGCTGTAGTCATATAAAGAGCCTTGGTAACAAGGAGAAATATCAATATACTGTTAAGAGTAGTGGATTCTATGGGCAAGTGAATCGGACTAGCCTTAAATCTTTCTTCGTAAACGGAGATTGTCTATGAAGGCTTGTAGGTAAAGATTTTTAAGTAAAAACTTATGACATTGATAAGATCTCTTCTCTGGCGCTTGCTGCTCTATCTAAGACCAGGGACTGCCCAGGTATTTATACCCTGCGACCTTGATCCCACAGCTTTTCAACTTCTAAGATCTTTCTAATATGGTTCACAAGTGCCAACCTTATTTGACCCAAAGAACTTAGTCTCACACCTTTGGTCTTCGGTCACCTGGCCCATTTAGCGGAATGATAGTGTCCTATCTTCCAATCGGAGTCTGCCGATCTATAGACTTTTATCCATATATGAGGTGATCAATGCTCCTGTCGCCATGCATCGGCGACCTCAGTCTTCCAATAGGTTCATAGGAATATATCGCTCTTAACTCTTTTTCGGACCAACCGATTTCTTTCGTTCGACCTGCTATTTCAAGACAGAGTCCTCTTCTTGGAAGTCGGGCAATAATCCCTCTGTCAGTGTGCTGTTATCGTCTTGCAGAAAAGTTTGCAGATCCAAAGTCGATTGGTAGATAATATCTCATTCAACCAGAAACCCTGCTGGACCCGGGAGTTGAACACATGACCTCAAAACGGATCAAGTGACCTTATACCCTTAGACTATAATGGCGGCGACGTATATGATATTACGAGGGGGGCGCCAATTTATGACTTTTTAGTGAGGTGACGTTTTTGCCGTAGGTGCCACAGGTGACGTGGGGGCCCCACAACGGGGCCAGAGGGGTATGAGTAGTTTTTCTGCGCATTTTTCGTGTGTATTCAATACTGAATTCAGTGCCTCATACACCTGTGCTCAACACCCCTTTCCTGTCCTCTCCGAATCAGTTCGCAATGCAACCGATGTCCCTATCTACTCAGCACGCTTCCTCTAAACTGACCTTGATATTCTGCCCACAATGACAACAATATTCATAGTTGTCACTGTTGCCCCTGATGCTGTTAAAAGGCTTGGCTCAACTATTCGTCTCTTCTCGCAACTGTGTAGGCTCCAAAAGCCCACTCCTCTGGTATATTTAAGAAATGCCGAAAGTGCTGACTCTACAGCCACCCCTCCCCAAAGTGCAAGGCCACCAACCCAACTTGCACCCTTTGTGCTCTGGCACATATTCGACCAGCCCATTGCTGCCCCAATCACACCAGTCCCGGACGCTGAAACACCAAGTCACTTGCTATATGCTGTCCCGCCTCCTCCTATATATTGTCTAGTTGTGCAGCACCCTATCCCGCAACAGTTCATTCCTGTCCATCACGCACCCTTCCCCCCATCGATGATGACTCCCCCTCTGGGCCAGTGCATGCCCATGCACCTAATGACAGGATGGATCAAGATGCAACTCTACTGCATGACCCACCTAGGACTCCTTCCCCCGCCACTGCTACGATGGATCTTACCACCCTCCAACAGTCAGTCCCACAGACTGACACCCCAGCCAACCCTCACCCAAATCTATTGCACAAGTACCCAACTGGTTCTCCATATCCCCACCCCCTCATGCGTCATTGGGCTCTCCCCGCCAATGAGCCCATCACTGAATCCCCCTTCTCTGATGTAGGCGTCAGGCACTACCCTCACCCTCATTCACTACAACTGCCTTGGGAGCTGGAATTTGTTTCTTTCCTTATTTAATAGCCTCAAGGCTATGCCCACCCTCCAACAGTTGGTCGCTCTGTCAGACCCTCCAGTCTTCAATAAACACCTACCAATATATTTCTCTTATAAATCGTTTAGTCCACCTACTACTAATAGTGCCAAACTGAGGGTTGCGATTAATGCTCTCTGTGATTTTATGCAAGTTTTTGCTCTGCTACTAGTTGTTTTCAACCCACTGGATCTCATGGCAATTGATATTCACTCCCCCTCAGGCCTAATTAATTCGACTTATAGGGTTTTTTGTGTTTACAATGCATACTCCACCACTAGGTGGTCGTCCAACCTCCACACAATTACCCCACTCTCCCTGTTAGGGAATATGATTTCCCTACCCTACTGGTTGGGGACCTGAACCTCCACCATCTCAATTCTGACCCTCTATGGGTCCTTTCAGATACTGAATTTAACAAATCCTACCCCTATTTTGACCTGGCCTCTAAGCTAGGCTATTCACTTCTAAACAAACCAGGTGTATTCACTAGATTCACATTCGAGGGCACAACAAGATCAGGAGTCTTGGACCTTGCCTATGCGAATCCCTACCTTGCCCCTTTGTTAACTCACGGGGTATTACCGTCTCACTGACTGGCTCCGACCATGTCCCAATCACTATCACCTGCTCAATGCCTTTCCAGCGCCAGCCTGACCCCATACCCTACTGAGTCAACACTGATTTATCCACACTCTCTCTCCTATAATTAATGATCTATCAATACCAGCACCTCTCCCACTCCTGACATCTGCCTAGCTGGGTACCAGGTTTGATCGCCACCCGAGCACCCTCACCTCCCTCCAAGCCCTACACACACCAAGCCAGTATACTTGCTTTAGGCTAAAGCCCTGATAGACAGCTGAGTTATCACAACTCCATCAAGCTTTCAACGGAGAAGCAAGGATGTCATGCATGTCTGCCTCCATCAGGCTCTCCGACAATGCCCGTGCCTCCCGCTTTGAATATATCAAGACCATAAAAAGGTTAAGGCATCAAACTGGAATTCATTCTTTGCCTCCTTGGACTCTAGGTCAGTATGGACTGCCAGTCGAATCACAAGCGGATGCTCCCCTGACCAGTTTCCCTCCTTGCCCAAAACTACGACACCCATCGAAGTTAATACCTCCCTTTTATATCACCTTTTCCCTCCCAAGGATACCCAAGTCTCGCTGTCCATCCTCCGACCCTTTGTAGACTTCCTGCAACTTCAGAAAACAGGAAGTCTACCTTGTACTCAGCATGTCCTCGAACACCTCTACTCATGGCCCTGACCTGATCCCCTATGGTATATGGAAGAGGATCAACAACATCAACCCCACCTTGCTCACCTCCCTCCTGGGTCCTCTCCTTACCTACAGTTTCCACCCTCCCTCTCTCATAAAGGCCAACTGCATCGTTCTCTCCAAACCTGGCAAATCTGATTGAGACTCCCCCTGCTGCTTCTGGGTTATTTTCCTTCTAGAGATTATCTCTAAGATTCTGGAAAGGATCATGGCAACCTGCCTATCAGGAATGGCCCACACTGTGGGGCCTATCTACCCAAACCAATATGGCTCGCTCGCTCGACTAAGTACCTTCGACTCATGTCCTGCCCTCATACCAGAAGTCTGCATGCTTCAGCAGGCAGGCCTCAAGTCCTTTACCATTCTCCTTGACATCAAAGGGGTCTTTAATAATAGTACCTCTACTTGTTTATCCTCCCTACTCTACACCAAGGGTGTATCTCCTTATATGGCTTACCGGGTTCATTCGTTATCGACTGACTATAAAAGCTGCTCGATCTACCAAGGACCTCTAAATATCCTCTTGCCTGTTCAAGCAGGCGCCCCCAAAAGGCTCTCCTATACCTCCTCTGTTATTCTTCATATTTGTATCTTCCTTACATTTGTCCATTGATAAGGGAATTATGTTTTCTTATGTTGATAATTTTACTGTTACTGTTGGATCTTGGTCATACTGGAAGAACTCGCAACTTCCTTAACATTACTACACCTCCCTCTTTGTAGTGTACTTCTCCATTCTCAAAACTGAACTCAACAACTGGCGCACTCCTCGCGATTACTCTCCCACCACCCTAGCTCCTGTCTCTCTCAATCAGAATCTTTTGCATTCTTCCTCCATGGTCTGATAGCTCGGTTACTGATTCTCCCCCTCACTGGAAACCTCCTCTTACTTTCTTAAGTGGTTATCCCTTGCACAAAGGGCTTTTGGTCTCATAAGGCAACTCACTTCCCCGGGCATCGGTATAGTCCCCTACCTCAAGGGCAAGCCGGCTATGGCCCTGCTCCGACCTATCCTCTCTGTAGAGCTGACCTGCTTATCTCAAACTCCACCATGATGGGGATAATGGATGTCTTTTGGAGTAAGGTCCAATGGTGGGTAACTGTTACGATCCTATACTGTCAGCTGACTTGCAACAGGTAACTACTTCTCTGTAGGTTGGATGAAGATAACCGGGCCATCCTTAGAGTACAGTACCGGGCATGGCCCTAATTTCAGCCACCAAGGTAGGAGTACAATTGCAACGAGTAGTACTAGGCAAAGATCCACTATTGTTCTTAGGCCTATGCCTACATTGTATTGATAGCTAAAACCCTATAGTTCCTATCGCACAATGCCAATAGAGGAGCGGGAGGGTAAAGAGGTAAAGTAATGGTATAGGAAAGAACTTAGATAGTTGAGTGAAGAGTCCTAACTACAGGCCGCCTAGAGGTACTTATAGAGGAACCCATTCCTCAACCCTAACCCTGGTGACTCATACCTATTAGTCACACTCTCGGCATGACTCATATTGAGTCATACTATGAAATCCATCAGCTGACTCCTATGAGTCAACTGCGCAGCGTCCCCAACCATTCAAAACTCATAAAACAAGTCATGTGTCCTAAAGTGGTCATATGTGCGAAACCCACGACTCATAATGTGAGTCATGTGCGAGAATCATTACATCATATGAGTCACCAATGTGGGTCATGTGCACGATCAACAAATCACAATATAACAATGATTGCACTAGTGTGCATCATGTGAGAACCCATGACTACTACTGAGTCATAGTGCGAAATCTAACATCCTTATGACTCATAACTATGAGTCATGTGAAATCCTGCCTGGCTTAGTGACCAATCGTCACATTAGTTCTCCTCTCCGATCAGCCTGAGTCCCATCAGGCTTAACGTCCTATTCTCTTTATGCTTTCCGCAAACCTGTGCAATTCTCTTTTCAACTTCCGAACCTGATGTTCGGCGTGCTGCCAACTTTTGCAGACTTCTTCCAATGTTAGGTTGGCCGTTCTGATAGTTCGATCTTGGTCGGCAATCATCCTCTGGTAGGTCTGTATGTCCTGTTTTTAGTTCTGAATTGTGGCTTCAACGGTGCCAAGTTGGTTTCGTAACCCCTCAATCTATCGTTCCAGGCATCCCACATCTGGAATAGTATCTGTTTCAATATTTTCGCCCTCCTCTCTCCTTAACTGTGTCCTCACAGTTGCGTTTCTTTTCCGTATGCGTGCATCATTTTCGTTCAGGGGTGCCGCTTCCCGAGTGCTTCTTGGGTAATACCCTACATCGACTTTGTCGTGTCGATGTACATGGCAGTGGTTCTTGAAGCAGTGGATCACAAACATGTCCTTGTGAGGTTGTTGTTGTTTGCGTATTTTTGCCTGTTTAGGAAACCAATTAGATCCTTCCTTATCGCGTAAATGAATGTGGCAGTCGTCATCATAGCAGGCAGTCCATGAAGGAGCGTTATGTTCGGCCTGTTTTTGTCTTTCCTCCTGCGTTGCATATGGGGGGCTCATTGGTGTGATAGCTCATAGGCTATCGCCCCAACCATCGGCGGGTCCCAATGTTATTTATTCCTTTGGTTGTTCCTCCATGGTTTCGATCTTGTCTGTAACCTATTCTGGGCTTTCCTGGGTACTGCAGATGGAAACTTTCAATGGCGATGCTGGCATTGTTGAAATTTTGAGCAGGGTACCAGATTTTGTCGTGTTCGGTAGAGTAGCCAGTCCACTTGGCTCTGTATTGCAGGCGTCTTCGGTGTATGCGTGAATCGATGATTGCTTCAAGTTCGTAATTGCTTTCTCCTTCTATTTCGATAGGAGGTTGTGGTGATTGTGTTTGTGAGAGAAATTGTTTCGTGTGATAAGGTTCGACGAGTGAGATGTGGAAGATGTTGTGGACCTTCATCTGTTGGGGCAGGGCCAATTTATAGGCACTTGTGCCCACCTTTGTAGGAATCTTGAATGGTCCAATTTTCTTGTAGTCAAGCTTCTTGCATCGTCTTGTGGTCCTGATGTTCCTTGGCAGTACCCAGACCATATTGCCTGACTTGAGATTTGGATCAGGTTTTCTGTGCCGATCATAATTCTCCTTTTGTTTTAACTGTGCACAGACCATTTCCTGACATAGGATACTGTGCAGCTGACCCATTTCTTCCTTATCGGTTCTCTCTTTTGGTATCATGTGGCCAATTGCCTCATGCCCCAGGTGGTGACCATAATTCGCATAGAATGGTGTGGTCTTTATTGCTTCTTGTCTTGCGTCGTTGTATGCGAATTCTGCCAATGGTAGTAGGTCGGCCCAGTCGTCCTGTTGATAGTTGATATAGGCTCGTAGGTATTGTTTGAGTATCCCCTTTGTCCTCTCGGTTTGTTGATCGGTCTGAAGATGGAAGGTGGTACTCAACCTCCTTTCTATTGCTAATGATTTCATCGTTTCTATCTATAGTACCGATGTGAACCAGGTTCCTCGATCTGTGATAATATCCAGTGGTAGTCCATGTATGCGAAATATTTCCCTCAGGAATATTTGCACAAAGTCTTTAGTTTTCATGACCTTGTTGCAAGGTATGAAGTGATTCATTTTAGTTAATCGGTCGATTGCTACCAGTATGGCGTCACTGCTGGCTGATATCGGGAGGTCAGTGATAAAGTCCATTGCTATAGATTTCTATTGTTGGTGTGGTGCTTCGTTTGGCTACAGTAGTCGATATAGTACATGCTGGATTGCTTTTGTCCTTTGGCAGGTATCGCTGTTTTTGACATATCTTTGGATATCGTCCCGCATCTTTGGCCAGTAATACTGTCTGGCTAGAAGGGTGGTAGTTTTTCTTGTTCCCCCATGGCCAGCTGCTGGTGGATCATGGTTTTGTCGTATTATCGTTGTCCTTATCGCCTCCTCTTCTGAAAAACATATTTTCCTTTGATACTAGAGGTATACCTCATTCTATTGGCATGCGCCACATGCTACTCCTTTCATCTCCTTGTCTCCTCTTGCCAGGGCATCGTGGATTGCCCTTATCTCCATATCAGTTTTGCTTGCTTCTCGGATTCCTGTGTCCTCTTCTGTAAACTTCATTACTTCCCTTGCTTCAAAGTAGTGTTCCATTGGTAGCAGGATTCTATGTTTATGTTGAATCCTTTCGTCACTTTTTCCCTGGGATGTTGTTACGATCCTATGCGATAAGCTGGTTCTGCAACAGGTAACTACTTCTCTTTGGGTTGGTTCAATATGACCGGGCCGTTCTTGTAGTCCGGTATGGGGCGTGGCGCTAATCTCAGCCAC
>QFET01002116.1:0-57381 GCA_003316355.1 Tuber calosporum
CAGGCGCTTAACCTGTTTGAAGGCTTCCTCATGCAGGGGTCGCCATTCAAACACATCTAGGGAAATTAGGTCCGAGAGGGGTGCAGTGGTGGAGTCAAGGTGCGGAAGGAACTGTGCATGATATATCACAACTCCAATAAAGGTCTGAACCTCTTTTTTCGATTTTGGTGAGGGCCAGTCTTGGATGGATCGAATTTTTTCTAGGTTTTAATGAATTCCTTTCTCATCTATATCATGTCCTCGGAGTGAGAGCTTGGTGGCGAAGAATTTGCACTTGGCTGGTGATGCTTTGATTTGATGCTGCTTCAGTCTTTCCAAGACTGATCTGATGTGCGAAATGTGGTCCTCAACTGTTTCTGAGTAGATGGTAATGTCATCCATGTATGCCCAAACGAATTTTCCAATAAATTCATCTAGGACAAACTCTATAACTCTCATAGCTGTAGCAGGTGCGTTGGCATCTCCTAGCAGCATAACTCTGCATGCAAAGGATCCAAAGTGTGTCTTGATGGTGTTGTATTTCTCATTGCTGTGGAGAACACGAATTTGGAAGTACCAGTTTGCTAGGTCTATAGTGGATCTGAACTTTGCTCTGGCAACAGTTCTGAGTATCATGGCTTGGTTGGGAATCGCTCCATGGTCCTTGATAGTAATATCCTTCCTGGGTACAAGGTCTGCAAGCAGTCTGATTTCTCCACTGGGTTTCAGCTTTGGGAATATGTTGACTGACTTGTGTGCCTTGTTTGTGTAAATGATTCCTTTCACTTTCCAGTCCTCGATCAATGCTCTGTATGCTGGCATGATCTTGTCAGGGAAAGTGAAGAATCTCGGATTATGGTCCGAAATTGTGTCTTTCAGCTGAATGTGGTGGTTGACATCTCTCAAGGGTGGTAATTCCGCTGTCTTCTTGCCAGGGAATACTGTAGGAAACTCGGAAATGAAGTCAGGGGCATCTGCTTCATTCATTGCTGAAAATCGTGTATGGGTTGCATTCTTGCAGGTCAAGGTCATTCCTTTGTCAGGGAAGGTGATAATAGATTTTCCGCAATCTATAACAGCATGGTGTGCAGTAGGGTAAGGCATTCCTAGGAAGATATCATAGTTGTCCAGGGAAGAGACTAGGCCTTCAGAGATATCGCCGCTTTCTTTGTCAATCTGAATAACAGGCTTTGCAACATAGTTGATTGCTGAGCGTGATCCTTTAACTGCCATCTTCAGGTTGATAGGAGTCTCGAGGTCTCTGGTAGGGATTTGGTGGGTTGTGACAAACTTTCCTGATATCAAGTTGTCTCCTGTGGTTCCTGTATCGAATAGTGCCTTTGCTTTGTGGCCATTGACTGTGATGTATGCTTCGAGGGCTTGTGATTGAGTTCCACTAGGTCCTGCATGGTTTGTGGTAACTGTGACTGATTCCTTCACATGGGGATCGTCTTCCTGGGTGTGGTATGTTCTCCTTACATTCTGGGGTCTCCTGGATCCTCCAGGGCCTCCATTTCCTCGCTGTTGGGTGCTCCTATGCTTCTTCTTCTCAAAGCAGTTATCGGAGTAGTGTCCATGTTTTCCACAATAGTAACAGTCATTGTCTCTTCTGCGCCGATCCTTCTCAGCCTGGGATACTCTTGGGTGCAGAGAGGTGTTGTTGGAGAACCATGGTTGATTTCACTGGGTGTTGTTCTGGGGGCGCTAGGGTGCTTGTTGGGAAACTGCATTAGATGTTGCATTTCCTTGACGATTTCTATACAGTCCTGTAGAGTGGGCAATTGCATCTCGCTTTTCCGCTATCTCCACTAGTTGGTCAAAGGAGGTATCTGAAGTGATGTGTGGCTTCACTTCTCGCTTGAGTTTAATATCCATGTCATCTAGGAGTCTCTGCTTCGCTGAATAGTCCGAAATTGCTCCTGGGGGGAGACTGTCTCTCAAGGTTTCAAGTCTTATTACAGTATCGGTAATCTGTGCTGTTTTTCCGCCGGTAGTTTGCTTGACTTGTAGCCACTGTTCATAGATGGTATCAGTGGATGTAGAAGGAAGGAAGTAGGCCTCGGATTTCTGTTTGAGTCCAGCAACTGTGTGGTCTCCTTGGGAAGCTTCATATTGGGTAAATTTATCGAGGGCTTTCTCTCTGCAATAGGCTCCATAGTATTGGAGGGCTTCAGGGGCATCGTCAGTTATGCCAAAGCTGGCGAGGTATCGATGGACTGGATTGAACCATGCGTTGATTCTCAATGGGTCTAGATCTTTTCCTTCACCTGTGAATTTAATGGTGCAGGCCATTTAGGACGATTATTTCCCTCTGGGGGGACTGACCTGGCGATGGGTGCAGGGCTTGGATTGCTTGGTGGACTTGGTGGACTAGGTGGTCTTGGTGGACTAGGTAAATCGTCTGATGCAGGGCTTGGTTCTCTTGGTTCTCTTGGTAGACTAGGTGGTCTAGGTGGCGAAGCTGGGGGTGGAGGTCCTGGAGCGTCCTCTGGACCGGAATCTGATTCTGATTCTGAGCTTAGTTCTTTCTTGGATTGGACTTTTTGGTGGAGCTGTTCTTGGACTTGTTCTTGGACTTGGTCTAGAGCTTGGGCTTGGGCGTGGTCTTGGGCTTGGCCTTGGTCTTCTTCTTCGCTACTGCTGCTATCTACTGAAGATAGTTCTGAGTCCTCAGATGGTGGTGCAGGTGGGGGTACTGGCGCTTGACTTTAGGGTCCTGAGGAGGATGCTACCGATCCTCTAGTGAAGTACCTTGTGGTATCTCTTGGAAGCGAAATGGTTGCGAGCTGGGTGAGCTGGTCTCACCAGGAGTCCGCTCAAGGCCTTCTTGGAAACAGGGAGGTCTACGAGTACTGCAGGGTCAAGGTAGGCGAAGGGTGATCAGTCTTCTGCTGAAGATCAAAGGTATACTTGAGTCTAGGTCAAAAAATGTAACCTACTCCCAAGTATCTCGAGAATCCCAGAGTGACTCTGAAGATACTATTAGGATAGGGGGAGAAGCGTCGATGGATAGGTCTTCAATAGACAAGGTAAAAGGTATGGAACTGATAGAGTGACCGTTCAACTTGTAGTGTTAAAGGTGATAGTCCTGTGAGGCTTGAGAGTCCAAATCCTTAAGGGATTGCAGGCTCTTTAAATACAAAAGATTGTAGCTAGAAAAACTAAACAAAAGCGCAAACATCTTGTCCAACAAACATGCTAACAGAGGCAGCATACCAAGCTAACCATATTCCAAAAACAGAGGGTTAAAAGCGACAGGATGGAGCTAACAAAACAAGTAATGGAATCCAAACAGGAAGGAACAAGAGATCGCTACTACTATGCAAATCCAGTAGGTATAGCAGGAGGGTAGCGATACCCAACTGGGTAGAAGCAAGGTGGGGTAGTGATAAGCGAAACAAGGAAAGAATAACCAGTTAGGAAGTCATTACCAAGTAGGAAGGAACAACCAAATAGTAGCGCTTATCAGGTATCAACCCAAATAAGTAATAATCAACATCAAGTCAGTAGTAATAGTAGAAACATAATAGGATTCCGTTACAAACTTAGTTCATTTGGCAAATGAATCAAAGGCTATTTACTGTTTGAGTGCTAAACAACATCAGAATACTAAATAGTTGAGTGGATTATTTGACCGAGCGGGGCATACATTTCCCGGGTCAAACCGGGTTTCCACTAGCCATAACCCTGGCCATTATATCTAAGAATATTTCATATATATGGCTAACATAAGTACCGGGAGAATTGTATAAATAGCTAGCAGTTCCCTATAGTTAAGGCCATCCTCCGTCTCCTCTACACACCCGGCGATTGAAATCTCAACACCACGAGAAATCATCACCAACTCCACCATCCGGGTTCCTACCCCCTCTGGCTATGCCATGGGGTGGGGACTTGTTTACCTCCATCTCCCCTCGCCAAACTCATTAGGGTCTACCCCTTTGAGTCCATCCTCTCCTTTCCATCCTAGTTGATGGTTTCCTCTCTTTTCCCCGCTCTTGTTTCGCCTCGCTTAGCTTGTTTGCTCTGCCTCGCTTAACATTTGCACGTTCGGCAACACCCTACCTTCATACAGCTGGGAGACACACTTGCAGTAGGAGGATACTCCCAACAGGCCTACGGTTGCCTTGCAGTCCAATGGTAGATTCCCCCACTCTCTGTTCTTTGAGAACTGCCTAGATGGGTACGCACACGGTTCTGTCCCTGATAATTGGGTCTACCCCTCCTCCTCCTCTCCTCCTCTCTCCTCTCCGCCCGTTGAATCGGCTGGCACCCTACTGCTCCCCCCTCTTCGAAGCTGGCACCTTACTGCCTCAACCATGGCTGGCACCCTACTGCTCCTCTCCTTCTCAGCTGGTACCTTACTACCTCCCCATTTTACGACTCTTGCCCACGGTCAAATCTGCCTTCGGTTACGCCTGGTCCTAGTATTGCACTGTCTCTTGGACTTGTGTTAATGCCGCCGGTTACCTCGGACTCCCAGGTCCATCATCAACCTGCCGGCGCCTTTATGGGTGCAATAGTAGTGGCTGATTTCCCTTATTTGTTCTAGTTTTCGTCAAGGGTTTTCCTTATGCTTTTCTGCTTTCCTGCTTCTTACTTTCAACATGCTGTCTCCTTAGCCAGCTGTGGGTTTGTTTGCTTGTAGGCGAGATGTGCGGTTAGGCCCATACCAGAGGGTCCTGGGAGTACGGGTTTTGATCCCTGGGGCGCGGAGGATGTTTGTTTGGAATTAAGGTTTTGTTTTTGCCATAGCTAGCGCTCCATGCACGTTCTTGTACCTTAACAACGAATATATGTGATAATCAAAAAAAAATCAAAACCCTATTGTTAAGGCTCCTCCTCTATTGGCTTACCAACCTCCTTCGGCTTGATTCCTTTCTCCTTCTAGTGCATGGTGATTTAATTGCCCCCGCACCCCGCCGTACCCTCCTGGATTAGCGGGATTTGGGATGTTGTGCCCTCGGCCCAATTGATGGTTCTGGTTGGTTTCTTGCTAAGGTGTTTTGTTTCCTTTTAGGGTATTGGTTTTTGTTCACTGTTGGACTTTGTTTATTTCCTATGTCGCTCATCTGCAGAGGTGAAAGGATTTCTGTCGTTTGGAAGATTTCAGGCCTGTTTCTTCTTAGTATTTTTTTCTACCCAAGTGCCTAACTTGTTTCGGTAAGAGGGTTTTTTTAGCTGAGGGGGGATGGGATAGACTGTAGTTGGAGGTTTCTTTCTGCCATAGCTTACGCAACATGTAGTTTCTGTACCTTAAACAGTAATTCAATGAGATAATCAAAAAAAAATCAAAAAATCAAACCCTATAGTTAAGGGATCATCAAGCAACAGAGAAGAGACCTTAACAATATATTCACTTATTGGTTACAACAACTTTAAAAGCTTTCGGAAACCATCTTTACCTTTTATCCATATGCTTACCAGAGCTTTCCTGACAGTTCTCCTACCCTCTCGATACAAGCACGGCTTAGGCAATTCCGCAGCACAGAATTGCCTACCCCGTAACAATTTGTTCCTCACACCAATCATGGCACAAAACTCTAGGTTCCTATTTTTACTTTATCTTCTTTTATGCAAATGTTTGGTTTGCAATAAGTTTTTTTTGATAGACCCTACCTTATAGCAGTTAATGTCCACTCCCTTGCGGGCCTTTTCTCCTCTATACACAAGGTCTTTTCTGCCTACAATGCTCATTGTATATAAGGAAGGTCATCTAACCTTTGAAGCCTATCTCCCTCATACCTCTTTGCAGGGCATGCTTTTACTACAATTCTTCGACGGGACTTGAACTGCCACTATTTCCTTTTCGAACCCGCCCATGGAAGTTTTCAGTTCAGAACTTAGGGCCTGTTAGGCAACCATGTTATTAGAAACGACGATAGTTTATAAACCCGTTTTGGAGACCAGATTTTGAATTGACCAAACAGGTTCTTTCAAAGGTTATCTTATTTGATGAACCCTAATCATTTGATAACCTTTGACTGATCGTCATTGGTCAATTCATAATCTAATCTCCAAAACTTGTTTTGAAATTACTATCGTTACTAATAACATGGTTGCCAAACAGGCCCTAAACCTTTCTCCATCTGTTCTCACCCTTGCCCCCATGCTAGATTTCTTATTCCTTAACACACTTAGTGTTTTTTCTATGATTCGAGCCATCTATACACAACAGTTTGATGGATGCAACGGGGGACGCCTTGGCATTGAAATCTTGGCAAAAAACTAGGTCAAACCCCTAACCCAGCTAATGGAAGGACACTTGTTGTATTTTAATACTATTATTATTTGAGTAAAAATCCATGAAAGAGAAATACAAGAAAATTATATTTGAGTAAGCAATTTCACAGCAAATATTATCAGGGTCTATCTGATTGTCGATGGGATATATCCTTCTTTGAAACCAGCCTCTTATAGCGTTCAGAGCCAATATCTAGCCTGAATCATAGGCATCAATTATCTGTTGTGCTCGTTTGTAATAATTCCAAATCAGAGTGTTAGAAACCTGTGCAAGTGTCTTAGGAACTAATTTTTGCAGACAGGGAAAGTCATAACCACAGTTTTGTCATGTATATCATTTGGCTGCACCACAAAAGTACTCGAAAAGGTTAATCTTGTAATAGAATGCTGGGTAAAAGAGCACCATATGGCCTGCACTCTCAATAGCTTCTTGATATTCACCACTTTGCTCTCGAAAGTCCTCTTGGGATGCCAGAAGTGCTCAGGCACAGCAGTCCCCTCCATGTAAACATTTACGATTTGGAGTGAGATCTCCTGCTGGTTTTGAAACACTGGATTGGTTCAGAAAGCATCCTATAGTGGTAGGCCAAAGTCCTCGTTCAGTAAGGACTGTTTTCAACCCCTTTAGTGTTCCATCTACTTGGACCATACTTTGATTTTAGCCGCGGTTAGGATGAGACTCATCTCGTACATAGGTAGTACGCATTGGTTTCATATACTTTCCACCATGAGCCAAGGTCATCTTCGAAACTCGTAGGGCCTCTTCTGCATATTTGCAGTTACCTTTGGCATTGTTAAAGAGAAACAGTTCTTTGCATCCAGGAAGCTCAGGTTCAAACATTGGAATTGCTTTTGTCTGAACTTGCTCTAATAGCTTCTCACCTTCCCAGTAGACATCACCTCTATATTTCAAGATTTCACAGGCCTTACTATTACCAAAACTTCCGATTGGTGTCAGGAAGCCAGACACATGGAGACCTTGCCCATGCCCCTTCTTTCGCAATGGTTGATGATCCTCATGGGTCTAAAGGAAGTTTCTTCCATGATCTGCCTTGAAGCTACACTCATCTTCTGTCACAATAATAATAAGATCTAGGACACCTAAAAGGAGTTCTTGATTGGGGATGGTATCAAGGGTTTCAATCCATTCCATGAGAGCTGGTTTGATACTGTTGAGAAAGGGCAAAAATATTTCATTTCAATACTGTTTCATATCTTCCCGCTCGTGTCCATCATTATACAGCCCTTTCCGAACTTCTCTCCATTTGACACCAAGCTTGCAAAGCCAGCGATGTCTGCTTCAGCTACTAATTGTTCGTTTGATCTCACACACAATTCGGCCATGAGCTGGTGGCAGTACAGCATCATTCATCTACGCTCGATAACTGCTTATTGCTCGTGCCATGCCAAAGGAGTCGACTGCTATTTTCATGTAAGTATACCTGCCAAGGATTTATTGTAAAGCAAAATATTATGAGAATAGTCAAGTACTTAACTTCTCCAGCTAGTGATATATATTCGTGTATAGCTAATAGTGTACTCTTATCTTCTAGTACAGAAGTGATCTTTGCATGTGATCCTTTTTGAGAGTGAGTGATCACTCTGGCTTTAATCCAGGAAACCTTATTTTTCATCATTAGACAAGAGCTCTATTGTCTTGCTCCCTCACTATCAGCCACTTGTTTTGCCAACTCCTCTCTGGTCTTAAATGGAATAAATTCAGGTCCAATTGACCAAATTCTTTCTTTTAATGCTTGCACCTTCATGAAGTTCAAGACCAGAATATGCTTCACCCGGATCTGCACAGTCAGCTGATTAGAGCTTCCTCTTCGATTGATGACTTTCTTTATATCCTGAATACCCTTTTTCAGGATATTAAGTCTAACTACAGATGGGACTCACTGTCTTTACTAATCTCTGTGGCCAATGAGCGATAGCTATTGACTCTAGGTTAAGATACGTGAGTGCCAGCTGCACCAAAGGAGAGCTGGCCACTCTGGGGCTTGGAAAACTGACAGTATCAGACCTTTCAGAAGTGGGGGCTGGGGTAACTTGAGCAGATATGGATCTAATAGCTTGTCTCTTCTGATCAGACTCAAGTGGTGGTAGATTTGGTTAACAAATGGCTCGTTTCCTTGCGCCCTATTCGCGTGAACTGACAGTACTAGGACTCACTCCAGTGGGGCCTGAATGAATCCTCTCTGAGTTGGCAATTGGTAATCGTGAATGGACGGTTGATGATGGATCAACAAGGAGGGCAGGAGGCTTGGATATGTTGGCTGCGAGAGTTGCAAGACATTCCTCTTATGGCATGCACGGCTTCGCAGGGTTGATAGATTGACAGCCCGTTTTGGCTGCTCATCTTGATTGGGATTTTGAACATGCATGTTGGGTATCGCAGATTAGGGAGTTGAATCTTAGTGGTTTGACAATTGAAATTTCGTATATCAGAATAAAAAAACTTCAAAGAGGCGAATCTATTGTCTAATTTGTAGAAAATGGCCTGCCAGTAAAGAATACAAAAATCTAACTAAATTAAACAATTGCTCAAGCATTACATAATATGATGATACCCTAAAATATACTAATAACCGTTGTACTATTTTCTGGATTTAAATACAGAGAGGGTGTTATGGCCAAGCCTTTGAGGCCTAGGCATCCCCTGTTGAATCCATCGAACTGTTGTGTATATATCGCCAAAACCATAAATTTTTTTTCTTGATGCAGGCAGGCCTGGAGTCCTTGACCTACCATTCGCCAACCCTGCCTTAGTCCTCAATGTTCACTCCTGGGACTCTATCCTCGTCTCCACAGGCTCTGATTACAAACTAATCCAAAAAAACCAATTTTCTGATCCCTTTTTATGAAACCCACCCCCATAACCCAAATGAACAATAACCACTTAGGCTGCCTCTCCCCACTGATCAAGGACCTTGCGATTCCTTCCCTTCCTCCACTTATTACCACCATATCCTTGGCAGCCTGGTTTGACTCGCACCTCACCACCCTTAACTCCCTCCCCCTACGCCAAACTACACACCAGTGTACCTGCTTCCACTCCAATGCCTGGTGGACCAAATAACTGTTCCAAATATACCAGGCTTTTAGCAAGGAGCTATGGGCATCACAAAATTCTCCCTCCCGATCCCTTACTGACTCTGCCAGCAGGACTCGCCTAAGGTATATCAAGGCTATCAAGAAAGCCAAAGCTATACAGAGGATTACTTTGATGTCCTTCTTAGATTCACGCACTGTCTGGGCTGCCGCAGAATAGCTAATGGGTGCCCACACGATAGTTTTCCTTCCTTTCCTAATGCTACCTCTCCTGTTTAGGTAAATGAAGCACTTCTCACATATTTTTTCCATGCCCATGATCCCCTTCCTGGCCTTTCAATTCTTCGTCAGTTTACGAACCTCCTCCCACTCTAGTGGTCCAAGATCTCTCAGACTCTGCATAAGTCGTCCAACTATGCAGCCCTTGGCCACAACCAGATTCCCTACAGCCAATGAAAAAAAGGTCAACTCCCTTAACCCAAAACTCCTATAGTCACTCTTGGGCCTCCTTGTTTCCTACGGGTTTCATCCACCCATCTTAACAAAAGCCAATAGATTTGTGTTTTCTAAACCAGGCAAAGCTAACTAAATCTTTCTCTCCACCTTCAGCGTTGTTGTAGTCCTAAAGACTATATCTAAAATACTTGTGCGAATCATGGCCTCCCACCTCTCGCTAATAGCCTAGGCAGTAGGTCTCATCTATACCAATCATTCCATATCTCTCCATAGGCTCTGCACCTTCGATGCCTGTTAGTCACTCACATATGAAGTCCGAACTCTACAGAAGGCTGGTAGTAAGAGATCCACTCTCTTCCTGGACAACAAAGGGTGTTTTGATAATATCTCAGCTGCAGATTAATCTCACTACTCAGCGCCAAGCGCATAATTCCTAATATCATTTCTTTGGTTCGTTCCTTTCTAAATTACCTCAAGTGTCGCTTAATCTTTTCATGTCTCTCCTCAAGAATTTCTTTGCATTCAAGTGGGTGCCCCTTAGGGCTCTCCTATCTCTGCTTTGTTGTTTATTATATATGTGTCTTCCCTTCCCCTTTCTGTTTCAAGAGAGATTATATTTTCCTAAGTTGGTGATTTTACTATTACTGTTGGATCTGGGTCATACTGGAGAAACACACAGCTTCTTCAGATCTATTACACCCGCCTCTACAGGAAGACTGCCCCCCTGAGGGTGTTCTTCTCTGTTCCGATAACTGAACTTTGTCACTGGTGTACGGCCAAGGATCCCACTCCTACCTCCTCCACTACTGTCTCTATTGATGAATCTTTATTTCAACCTTCTTACAGGGTCCAGGGGTTGGGATACTGGTTTACTCCAACCATGGAGACCTCAGTCCACATGACTAAATGATTAGGGCTCGCCTATAGAGCAATTACTATGATAAAGTAACACAGACCCCCAGGTATTGGTATTTCTCCCGACCTGAACAGACGCCTTGCCATTAATGTCCACCTCCTTATACTCACCTACAGCGCTGATCTCCTCATCCCCAATGCCACCATGATAGGCACAATAGAAGTGTTCTGAAGTAAGAAATAATGATAGGTAACTAATTGTTTCACAGTGACCCCCAATTCTATCCTCCCGTGCGAGGTATTGCTTCCACCTCACAACTTGTTACTTCCTCATTGGTGAAGTATGGCTGCCCTCCCCCTGATCTGCTCCCTACAGAAATAAATCCCTTGCGAGCTTGCCTCCCATTGTTATTCCAATCTTCTGCTGATTTTTAGGCAACGCACTTGCTGCAGCCACTGCTTTGTGGTCTTTTCGCCAACTTCATCTCAAGAGGCTGGAACTAACCAAGCTTCTTTCCCACGGTTAGGTCTCCCCTCTCTATGGATGGGATATTCCACTACCTGGCTTGGTAAGAGACAGACTAGCTAGTCTTCCCCCAAGGTAACTGTCACCTTCTTCCTGAACACTGCTTCCCACCCCCATCTGCGGTACTCAATAACCTATCCCATCCTGAAAGTGGGATTCAGAGGCACCTTCTCGTACACTGGATCCTCGACTCTCCTCCACCTCCCTACTACCTGTACAAGCCTACACTCCACCCATATCCGTTCATGGGCGTGAATCACTTTGCATCTGGCAGGACCTACCAGATGAGATCAGTAAAGAGCTACCTGGCCACCCACCCCTCATGGAGTCACCCTGATCACCTACACAGCTGACCCTCTTGTGATCCTGATGACAAGAACTTAATTTACGCAATCCTCCACTGCCCTACTAAGGACCTTAAAAGGCAGTCTACTTCTCAGAACTGACCTCCATTGGCCCAAAGTCCCTCTCTAGTCGAACCTAGTCATTATCCAGGGCCTGACCTCATTTATCTGCACTACGCACACTGGCTTCCCATGCTCCATGCCAACCACCTAGGGAGCCTGGTCCCATTCTTCCTCCAGTCCTGACTCAGATTGAGATCTGATATCCATCCTTTACTTTACCTTTCCTTGCAGTTTTGAATTTCATTTTGGATTTCATTTCATTCTATACATACTTGTGTAGTCACCATTGTTGGGTGCAGTGACATTATGGTCATTACTAGAGGAGAATAGGCTTATTTATTTTATTTATTTTCCACATTTGAGATTATCATTTCCTTTTAGCCATAGCTAGCACTTTATGGAGTTTCCTGTAGGTTAACAGCGAATATATATGATAATCAAAAAAAGAAAAACAAAAAAAAAGTCACTGTAGTTTGGGGACATCCTCAGTATAACATGGTCCCAAGTATATCTAGAATCCCAAAGGGACTCTGAAGATACTAATAGGATAAGGGGAGAAGCATAAATGGATAGGTCTTCAATAGACAAGGTGAAAGGTATGGAACTAATCGAGTGACCTTTCAACTTGTAGTATTAAAGATGATAGTTCTGTGAGGCTTGAGAGTCCAAATCCTTAAAGGATTGCAGGCCCTTTAAATACAAAAGATCGTAGCTAGGAAAACTAAATAAAAGCACAAACATCTTGTCCAATAAAAATGCTAACATAGACAGCATAACAAGGTAACCATATTCCGAAAACAGAAGGTTAAAAGCGATACGATGGAGCTAAGAAAACAAGTAATGGAATCCAAACAAGAAGGAACAAGAGATCGCTAATACTCTACAAATCCAGTAGGTATACCAGGAGGATAGAGATACCCAAATGGGTAGAAGCAAGAAGGGGTAGTGATAAGCGAAACAATGAAAGAACAACCAGTTAGGAAGTCATAACCAAGTAGGAAGGGACAATCAAAATAGTAGCTCTTATCAGGTATAAACCCAAATATGTAATAACCAATATCAAGTCTGTAGTAATAGTAGAAACATAGTAGGATTCTGTTACACTCCGTCTCCCCTACACACTTGGTAATTGACATCACAATACTACAAGAAATCATCACCAACCCCTCTAGGCAGGTGTCCATCTCGTCTTACTACGCCTTCAGATGAGAACTTGTCTACCTCTATCTAACCTCACCCAACTCATTAAGGTCTAGCCCTTTGAGTCCATCCTCTCCTTCTTTCCATCCTGGTTGATAGTTTCCTATCCTTTCCCCTCTCGTGTTTCGCCTTACGTAACTTGTTTACTCTGTCTCACTTAACCGTGCTTGGTTGCCAAAACCCTACCTTTAAACAGCTGGGAGATATGCTTAGAGAAGGAGGATCTCCTATATGGCTATGTTTGCATTGTAGTCCAATGGTTGATTCCCCAACTGTCTTCACTTTCAGAACTGACTAGATGGATACGCCTACAGTTTTGTTCATGATAATTGAGACAAACACTCCTGCTCCTCTGATCATCTCTACTCTCCTCATGGAGGATCCTCTAGCACCCTACTGCTACCCCTCTCTAAAGTTGGACCTTACTGCCCCACTATAGCTAGCATGATTATGCTCCCCTTCTCTCCAGCTAGTACTTTACCACCTCTGCTTCTTTAGACTCTTGCCCATAATCAAATCTGCCTTCGGTTACACCTGGTCCTAGTAATGCACCACCTCTTAGACTTGTATTAATATCGTTGGCTACCATAGAATCTCAGGTCAATCATCAACCTGCCAGCACCTTTATGGCTGAAAGTAGTGGCTAATTTTCTCCTTATTTGTATTCGTTTTTCTCTAGGGTTTTCCCTATGCTTTTCTGCTTTCCTGCTTCTTACTTTCAACCTGTTACCTCTATAGCCTGCTAGGGGTTAGTTTGCTTATGGGCGAGATATGTAGTTATGCCTATAGTAGACAGTCCTGAGTGTACAGGTTTTGATACCTGGAGAGGTGGAGGATATTTGTTATGAATTAAGGTTTTTTATTGCTATAGCTAATGCTCCATGCATGTTCTTGTACCTTCACAATGAATAAATAAGATAATCAAAAAAAGAAGAAGAAAAAAAGCCCCATAGTTAAGCAATCATCAAGCAACGGAGAAGAGACCTTAATAATATATCAAGGTATTAGCCTTTGAGAACCTTCATCTTTTATCATACTTCTTACCAAGCTTTCTGGACAGTTCTGCAATTTTCTTGATACCAGTATGGCATAGTCAATTCCAGGAGTCCCATATTGGCTACCGTATAACAGGTGAAAAGCAAAAAGGTAATGATTATAGGAAGGCTGATTAAAGAAACATTCTTGATAACCAACAGGCACTGCAGAGGTAGGGAGATCCTATCCTTTGTCTTTGTCCTGTATTTCTCTTTTCTTCTCTCAATAAGTGTATCAAAAATTGGGTAGCTATCATCATTGTAGAGGGGAGGAGGAACAGCACATCAGAGTTGTGCTCTACACTTGGGATCATGAGTGGAGAAAAGGTTGGAGGAAGAGTAGAAAGGCAAGGGTACTGGAATATTATAAGATTATTAGGGAAAGTATCCTGTATTATTTCCATTTAGATAGGTTTGGCATTCGTTCAAGACACAGCTAGTCCATTACATGGCACTGTGTCTAGTAGAATCAAGAAATTAGTTCCCTTGATTGATTTCGGGTCGAGGAGGGCCTGCATTGGGCTGGGGTTCTGGTTCACTAGCAATACTGACCTGAGGGATATTTCAGGAGGTTATGACAGTAAGGAATACCAATTAGCTGATAGAAACCTTGATTCATTTAAAACAATTGGCGATAGCATATGGATACTATATTCAGTATTGGTTACTAAGGTTAAGTCTGACAAGGCTATCAGAAACTAGCAGGTCTAGTAATGGTTTAGTGTGTTTATGGTTAGTTTCAAGTATCATTTGATACTTAGTTTGTTTAATGTTGAGTTATATATATCTGGCTAATACCTGATATAGTTTATATTTTATTTCTAGTGTCAGGAAGATACAGGTTTAGTGTATTGCACCATTGGGGTGAAAGAGGTATTTGTTTAATGGAACGATTTAACGGGTGGAGCATAGTTATATACATTGATATGAAATCCAATGGAAGGACTTAGAAAGCTTAGGAAAAGTGAGATCATGTATTTATGACTGTCACTCTCGAGCTTAGACAGGGCAGATTTCGAGAGACATAGTTGTCAATATACTTAAATGAGCAACTACTTCTTTTCAGTTCGCATGCAAGTACAGCAAGTAAGTCTAGGACTTAGCGAGGCTGGCGATATAGTAATCTATGTCTGTTTAACAACCTATCAAAATATCTGGTAGTAATAATCACTTCAAGTCCCCACAGTTGGGGTTCTAAGTTACAGACATCATACTCTACCGAGACTCATTCCTTTTGGTCCCTGATAGACCCCGGGAGGCGTTGAAGATCTAGTGGTTGGTCCAAATCCAGTGGAGCATTGTTAATCCTCGCTCAAAGGCCAGACAGTAGAGCTTTACCTTACTCATTATATACTCTGTCTTGGGATGGCTAATCAGGGTTGCTGAGATGGGATAGGGTCTCGACGATTTTACACCCTTAAATGCCATAGGCTGCAAGCATGAGTTTATATATAGTGTTGTCCATGGCTTTTTCCATGGAATCTGAATTCTGAGTCGCCTCTTTGCAGCTGTCGGGCTTGGATCTAATGCTATGATATTAATTCCATATGGGGTAGGATTTCGGAGTAGAAATGCAAGACAGTAATTGAAGATTAATAGTAGAATTTGGGTCCTGAGTCTGTGCAAAGTTGAGACGGTATAATGATACATTGTTCATAGCCAATAGGGGGGTCTGTATAGGCTTTTTCTTTATAGGGTAGTTGATTATTTAGACTTCTTCAGGTGGACTGTCCTCATAGATCCTTGTTAGTGCATCTGCACAGGTATTATCTTTGCCAGAATTTTTTATGGTATCGAAATAATAAGATTGCAGGTATTTGCATCATCTGGCTTGCTGGTAAGCGAGGTCTGTTTGCTTTGGGAAAAAGGATAGTACCTTGTGTCAGACACAATAGTGAACTTGGTGCTATATTGAATTGGATACAATGCCTGAATGGCATCGACAATCACTAAAATTTCTAATTCATTAACAGGTTAGTGCAACTGACTTATTACAAACATTCTGCTATTGTATGCAGCAGGGTATCCTTTCGCAGAGTAGGGTCCTTGGCTATTCTATCCTCCTGATCCAACCTTAGTGGGGTCGGCAATAAGGTACTCATAATCAGCTTTTCTTTCATGCGAGATGGGAAAGAGCGTAATTGTATTCTTAGACAGGTACTTAACCTATTGGAAGGCAACCAAATCAGGAGGATGTTATTCAAACACTTCTTGGGTAATCTAATCCAAGAGGGGTGAAGTGGTTGAGGCAAGGTGTGGGAGGAATTGTGCATGATATCTCATAACTCCAAGGAAGATCTGAACTATCATTTTCCATTTTAGTGTGGGCCAGTCTTGGATGCGTCGAACATTTTCTAGGTAGGTATGAATTCATCTCCAATCTATAACAGGTCTTAGGAGTGGGAGCTTGGTGGTGAAGAGTTTGTACTTGACTAGTAATGCTTTGATATGATACTGCTGTAGTCTATTCAAGACTACACTGAGAGGCAAAATATGGTCCTCAACAGTTTGTGAGAAGATCATAAGGTCACCCAAATATGTCTAAACGAAGTTTCCAATACATTCATCTAAGACTAACTGTTTCAGTCACATAGTTGTACCAGGGGCATTCACATCTCCTTGCAGTATAACTCTGCATGCACTGGATCCAATGAGAGTCTTGATGGTATTGTATTTCTCATCACTTAGAAGAACTCAGATTCAGAAGTACCAATTTGTTAGGTCTATGGTGGATTATACCTTGGCTGTGGCAACACTTGAGAATATTCTGCCTTAATGGAGCTTCGCTCTATGGTGCTTAAGAGTAAGATCGGCTTTGAGTCATCGGTCAGCAAGTAGTCTGTTATCACTATTGGATTTCATCTTAGAGAAAATGTAGACTGGGTTGTATGCCTTGCTTGGGTAAATAATTCCTTTGGAATTCCAAACTCGGATTAATGCTCGTTAGGCTGGCATGATCTTATCAAGGAAAGAAAATAATCTCTGGTTATGGTTTGAAATTGTATCTTTCAGCTGGGTGTGGGGGTTGATATCTCCTTAGGAGAGCAATTGTGCAGCGATTTTGTTCAGGAATACTGTAGGTACCTCGTAAAAGGAGTCAGGTGCAGCTGGTTGATTCATGACTGAAAATCGTGCATGAGTCATTTTCTTACGTAGCAAGGTAACTCCTTAGTCAGAGAAGGTGATAATTGATTTTCCGCAATATCTTATATTATGATGTGCAATAAGGTAAGTTATTCCTAGTAACATATCATAGTTGTTCATGGAACAGACTAGGGCTTCAGATATATTCCCACTCTCCTTGTCAATCTGTATGACTAGCTTTGCTACATGGTTCATAGCTTAGCATGATCCTTTAACTGTCAGCTTCAGCTTGATTGGGGTTTTGAGATTGAATGAAGGGATTTCATTAGTAGTGACAAACTTTGTCAATAGTATGTTGTCTCGAGTAGTGCCAGTATCAAATAGTGCCTTTGCTTTATGGCTATTGACAGTGATATATACTACTATAGATTGTGAATGAGTTCTTCTATATCCAGTATTGTTTGTGGTAACCATAACTGATTCCCATTACAGAGAGATCATCTCCCTATATATGGTAAATTCTTAGGATATTCAGGGCTCTCCTGGATCCTCAAGAGCCTTAATTTTCTCACTGCTTTGTGGTTCTATGCTTCTTCTTCTAATAGTGGTTATTGGAGACTTGTCCATATATTCCACAATAGTAACAGTTAATATGTCTCCTGTGTCGATCCTGCTCACAAGAGGATACTCTTGCATACTTAGAGGTGTTATTGGAGAAGCTAGGTTGATTTTGCTGTCTGCAATTCTGGGAGCGCTTGGGTACCTACAGGGAAACTGCATTGGAAGTTGCATTTCCTTGACAGGTTTAGTTTCCATAGACTCCAGTGGAGTGGGTAATTGGATCTGACATATTGGCTATTTCCACTAACAGGTATAAGGGAGTATCAGAAGTGATATGTGATTTCACTTGTGGCTTTAGTTTGATATCTATGGCATCTAGGAGTCTCTAGTTCGCAGAATAGTCTAAAATTGTACCTAGGTGAATACTATCCCTCAAGGTTTAAAGTCTGAAAACAGCGTCAGCAATTGGTGCTGTTTTTCTGCTAGTAGTTTACTGGACTCGTAATGTTACAGTCCTATACTATTAGTTGACGTGCAAGAGGTAACAGCTTCTCTGTAGGGAGGACCAGTACTACTTGGTCATCCTTAATGTCTTTAGATGAAAATCAGCTTATATGGTTGAGTCGCATTAATTTCAGCCACCAAGGGAGGAGTACTATTCCAATGAGTAGAACAAGGCGATGATCCACAATTGATCTTATACCTATGCCTAGATTGTATTGATAGCCGAACCCTATAGCACCTATCACACAATACCAATACACAAGTCAGATGATAAAGAGGTAAAGTATTGGTATAGGAAAGAACTTAGATGGTTGCATGAAGAGTCCTAGTTACAGGCCGCCTAGAGGTCCTCATAAAGGGAAATCTTCCCTCAACCCTAACCCTGTTGACTCATACTTATGAGTCACATGACCACTATAACTCATAGTTAGTCATAGAATGAAATCCATCAGCTGACTCTGCTGAGTAAACTGCGCAACATACCAAAACCAATCATGCCATATAAAACAAGTATTGTGCCGGAAAGTGGTCACATGCGCGAAACCCATGACTCATACTGTAAGTAATGTGTGAAACTCATTAACTTATATCATATGACTCACAAGTGGGAGTCATGCACACGATCAACTACTCACAATATAATAATATTTGCAATATAGTGCATTATGTGAAACCATATCACTCTTAATAAGTCATAGAACGAAATATGCAACCCTTGTGACTCATAACTATGAGTTATGAGAAAACTAGCCTTGCTTAGTAACCAATTGTGCCATTAGCTCCTCTCTCCCTCAAGCCTAAGTCTCATCTGGCACAAAGTCCTATCCTAATCATCCTTTCTCCGAAGCGGTACAAAACCTTTTCCAGGTTACGAATTTGGTATCTGCATGCTGATATCTCCTGCAGACCTTATCATAGGTGAAGTTCGCTATTCTGATTGTTTGTTCTCATGTGGTGATCTCTATTTTAGTATATGTGTAGGTGACTCTATTGCGCCTCTATTGTGGCTTTGGCCTTGCCAAGTTGTTCTCATACCCCTGAGTCTGTCATTCCAAACATTTGATATCGGGGCTGGTATTAGTTTCCACAATTTCACCCTCCTCTCCCTTCAGCTGTCTCCTCACTGTGGTTTTCCCTTTTCTGATACGTACATCATTTTCAGTTAGGGGAACCGCATCTTCGTTCCCTCTTGTATAATACCTAGAATCGATTTTGTCATATCGATGTGCACGGCAGTTCTCGTTGAAGCAGAGGATCCAAGACAATTCCTTATGTATTTGTTGTTGTCTGCATATTTTGGCTCTCTAGAGAACTAATTCCCGCCTTCCTTATCGCGTAAGTAATCGTTCAATAATAATTGTAGTAAGTAGTCCATGCAAGAGCGTAGTGTTCCGCCTACTTGTATCTTGCTTCCAGAGTTGTATAAGGAGGGCTTGTAGATGTCGTAGCTTTTAGGCTAAAGCCCCATCTGCGGCTGCGTTACAATGGCATCCACTCCTTTGGGAGATCCTTCATGGGTTTGATCTTGAAAGTGACCCAATCTAGGTTTCCCTTGTTACTGCTAATATAAATGTTCTATAGTGATGCTGGCTTTGTTGAAGTTTTCTGCAGGGTACCAGGTCTTGTCGTGTGCTGAGGATTAACCTGTCCCCTTCACTCTGTATTGTATACGTCCTCTGTATAGACTAGAGTTGATAATTTACTCATATTTGTATTCACTTTCTCCTTCTCTCTGAATAAGAGGGGGAGGGAATAGTTGCTAAGAGGGAAACTTGTTATTTTGGTATGGTTCCAGTACAGAGATGTGGAAGGTATAGTGGATCCTCATCAGCTGGGGCAAGGCCAATTTATGGGTGCTTGACCCCACCTATGCCAAGATTTTGAAAGGTTCCATTTTCTTGTAGTCCAGTTTCCTGCATGGTCTGGTGGTCCATAGATTTTTAGGTAGCAGCCAGACCATGTCTCATGACATCAGGTTTGGATTGGGTTTCATGTGCTGATTGTAGTTTTCCTTCTGTCGTAATTGTGCACATACCGTTTCTTGACATAGTACATTAGGCAGCTGACCCATTTCTTCCTTGTCTGTCGTGTCCTTTGGTAGCATGTGGCCAATTGCCTCAGGCACTTAGTGATGACTGTAATTGGCGTAAAAGAGTGTGTTCTTAATTGTTTCTTGTCTTCACTTGTTGTGTGCAAATTACCGCAACCAGCAAGACTTCTGACAAATTGTCCTGCTGATAGTTGAAATTGGCACACAGGTATTGCTCTAGTATGCTATTGGTCCTGTATTGCTCTAGTATACTATTGATCCTTTTAGTTTATCCATCCATTTGAGGATGGAAGGCTGTACTCAATCATCTTTAAAAACCAAGGATTTCACAGTTTCCTTCCACAAGTCTGATGTGAACAGTGTTCCCTGATTTTTGATAACGTCTCATGGTAGCCTACAAAGTCAGAATATTTCCCTCAAGAATATTCTGATGAAGTCCTTCATAGTTATATCGTTGGTGCCAGGTATAAAATGCCTCATTTTGGTCAAGCAATCTATGACAACCAAGATGCTATCATAATCACCTGATTCCAGAAGGTCAGTGATGAATTTTATTGCTATTGATTTCCATAGGCGGTGTGGTGCTTCGTTTGGCTACAGTAGCCAATATGGTGCATGTCATATCGCTTTCGTCCTTTGAGATGTCTTGCAATTCTTGATGTATTGTTTGATATACTCCTGCATCTAGGGCCAGTAGTATTGTCTCATGAGAAGGTTCGTTGTCTTCCTTGTCCCACCATAGCTAGCGCTTGGTGCATTGTGGTTTTGCCATATGATTGTTGTCCTTATTGTTTCTCTCTCTGGTACCCAAATCTTGCCTTGGTCTAAAAGGTATTCATCTTTTGGTAGACATGCTCTTAGGACTACTCCTTTAATCTCCTAGTTTCCGCTTTGTAGCGCCTTGTAGATATCTTTTATCTGCTTGTCCTCCCCGCTTGCTTCACTAATCCCTAGGTTTTCTTTTGCATATTTGACCACGACCATTGCTTCAAAGAAATGTGCTGTTGGTAGTAGAATCCTCTATTTCTCTTGGATCCTTTAATTCTCTTTTCCTGGCATGTCTTCTGCTCTTGCTGTAAGAGCATCTGGTTTCTCTCAATCTTCTCCTAGATGATATAGTATTTTGATATCGTACAGGCTAATATTTTGGCTCCAGCGGATTTGCCGGTTATTGAGTTCCTTGGTCGTAGTAAAGTATACCAAACCTTCATTGTTGAGGAGAATTAGTGCTAGGTGTCTGTTTCCTTTTGCATAGCATCTCTATTCCTTAGGGGCTTGGATGTTGGCCAGCAGTTCCTTGTCTTAAATATTATAATTGCATTCTGCTGGCGACATCTTTTAGACTGGTAGGCTATTAGTTGCCATTTTCCCAATGCTTCTTTTTGCGATAGTATGCCTGACCATACATATTTTGATGCGTCTGTTTCAATCATAATTTTTCTACTTGGATCGTAATGAACCAGGGGTGGTGCCGAGATAAGTCATCTTCCGAGTTGATCGAATTCAGCTTGGTGTGTTTCCATCTAATTCCATTTGGCTTCATTTTTTGCTAGTTAGTATATGGGTTTGGCTATAAGGCTAAACCCTTATATGAACCGATGGTAAAAGTTGCAGAACCACAAAAAGCCATGTATGCCTTTTTTGGTTTCTGGTGGCTTCTATTCCCATATTGCCTCAGTTTTGACAGGATCAACACTGACTACATTATTGGCGATAATGACTCTTAGGTTTTCCGTTCGTTACTTGTGAAATTCGCATTTGGAAGGCTGAATAGAGAGTCCTTCTTTTCTTATTGCTTGCATAATCTGCTGCACACAGGTGTGCTATTATTGCATATTTTCTGAATATATAAAGGATATCGTCCAGGACGACGATATAACATATGGACTGGTATCAACTCAAGATCCTATTTACCCCTCTTTGGAATGCAGCTAGCGCATTCTTGAGTCTCAATCGAATAACATTATATTCGTATATGCTGTATTTTGTTGTAAAAGTGGTTTTCGATTCATTTTTGTCCTTAATTCTAATATTGTGATCAGCATTGCGGATATCGAGTTTAATAAAGACCTTGGCATATCTGAGGTTGTCAATGGCTTCTCAAATCAGAGAGAGAGGGTATTGGTCTAGTTTGGTGACTTAGTTGGGTCCTCACTGGTCGTTACATAGTCTTCTTTTGCCGTCCTTCTTGTTCACCAAGAGGATCAGGGATCACCCATTTGCATTAGAGTTCCTAATCCAGCCTCGGTTTTTGTTGACTCAGATATATTCTCTCAGTTCTTCCAGCTCTTTTTCCCCCTAAGGGTATAGCTTCCTTGCTAGTACTGTTTTTCCTGTTTTGAGGTTGATTTCTAAGTCAACCTTTGGTCTGTACTGGGGCCGCCGAGTTTCTCTTCTTCTTTGAACATGGCCAGGTACTACTGATATTTCCTTGGAAAAATGTTTTGTACATTCACTTTTTCTTGTCCTTAAATTGCCTTGATGGCTAACTCAGTAGTAATAGTGATAACTTCGATCCAGCTGGGATCGTTTGCCTTATAATCCATTAGAGGATTCTAGTGACTTCGCCATATCGGTAGTACTTGCCGAAAGTTGAAGTGGAGATCTCCTTGGATCCCTATCCATCATCGCTTTAGTTTGTCCGTACTTCTAATCTCTGTTCTTCTTCTTATTGTTGGAACCAATTGCTTCACTTCTCAGCATTGTCGTTTGACAATCTTTTCGCATTTCAATTGTACTATGCAATTTGCTGGTTCAACTGTGTATTCAGCTTGTCCAAGCTTAACTAAGACCACTTTGATTTTAGCTATCTAGTCAGCATTGATAACTCTAGCATTGAAAGTAAGAAAATGTTAAACTGCCAATCCGCTGCATGCTGCTATCTGCCCATAGGTCCCTACAGGTATTTCGATAGCTATTCCTGTAGTAAATATCGCTTGATGTTTTGCCAGGATTGTAATCTTCTTACTCGCGTACAGGTCGTGTCCTACTGGTATTACTGATTCAATGGTAGAGATTCTTGCTGTATCGCTTAATCTTTGTATTTTGATGTTCTGGGTATCCTTGGCCATTATCTTGGAGAAATGTAATGTGAAATTTTCTTTCTGGGCTTCTGCATCTGGGACTAGGTCTACCGCTGGCGTGCTTTCCAGGTCTTCAGTTGTACACCTCTCGCTATGGAACCTGATCTTGTTGCTTTCCCAATCAACTTTGGGGTTTTGGCTTGTCAACCATGGCAGTCCAAGTACCGCCTCGTGGTTGGGTAAATCTGTGATTTGGAACCTGGCCACTTCCCTATGACTGCCAATATCCATAGGTATTTCAGGTATATGGGTAATAGATCCCATAGTGTTTGGCTCTCCATCTCCAACGTACATTTCCCTTATTTCTTTTGCTTTGTTTGTTTGACTACTATGTCGTTGGCATAATGCTTTGTAGATAAAGATTTCTGGAGTACCAAAGTCAATCATCCCGTTGATGGTGACTGTTGTATCACTTCTATATATATGCAATTTGACCCTGGCATAGTCGGTTTCCTGTTCGAATATTTCCATGTTTGTGTTACACATATGGGATATGGTACTAGACTTTCGAGTCTAAAGATGTGATGGTATAAAGCGCAGGGAGTTGACTATATTGACTACAGCCCACACTGGCAAGAAATAGGATCGTATCCAGAACTACTCAGCCTCAGTGAAAGATGTCAGAGTAATTTATCCAAGTGGATCTATTATGTATTCTGCATTCTTGATAATCCAAATGCATCTGCACATGAGTGCATATATGGAGGAAAGATGGCCATCCAGATTGATCACCGGTATTCTGTATGATATTCGCAAATGGGCTGCATCAATTTGAACTTAATTCATTTGGCAAAGAGATCGAAGGCTATCTACTGGTGGAGTGCTTGGCTCCCACAGACAAATAGATAGTCCGAGGGATCATTTGCTGTAGTGGGGTCATACATCTTCAGGGTCAAACAGTGTTCTCACTGTTTAGACCATGGCCGAAGCTTCCACGGATACTTCTTTAATATGGCCAACCTAAGTACTGGGAAAAGTTTATATGTAGGTAGCAGTCCCCTGTAGTTAAGGGATCATCAAACAACGGAGAAGAGACTTTAACAATATATTCGGTTATTAAGTTAACAAGTTATAGAGCCTTCGAGAACCCATTTATCTTAACCATACTTTGAACCAAGCTTTCCTGACAGTTCTCCGATTTTCTCGATACGAGCACGGCCTATTCAATTCACCAGTACCGAATTAGCTACTCCATAAAACTATAATGTTACTCTCCTGTCACCAAAGCAACTCTATATTGTCTCATGCCCTGAGAATACTTTGACGCTCAAAGTTTTCCTCAGTGCCAACATTGTGGGCACTGCCGACCTCTCAACTTTGACAACGTATTTCCTATCTGCTGCAAAGGATACGCACTTGACATCCGTGCAGTAGCACTGCGACAACTTGCTCGCATACAGCGAAAATATACAGAACATATTTATCGTCAAGATAGACGGCGGATAATTGCGTTTACAAAATGCAAACAATAATCCTCTATATCCTCTTTTGAAGAGATACTTGTTGCTGACCTTGTGGAAAAACCCCTATTCAAGCTAATTTCTCCTCCTGTTAGCACCTTTGGCCTAGAGGCCAGACTTCTGGTTATCTTATATTTTCTCAAAGAGAAATTATTTGGGTGTATAAGCGAGCTGCCATGGCTATGGCACCTGATGACACACCTATTCCTAGTCCATTGGGACATGATAGAATGATCGAAGAGGATGACACGGAATCTACCCCTTCGGCATCTTTAATCCCATCCCGAAGCCATACCAGCTCTCCCATTACTCATTTGGGTCGCCCACCATCAAGAGTTCAGAAACGTGCCGAGCGAACCAAGAAGCCGGTCAATATGCAAGATAACTTTCAGCAAAATGTTGTCTATGCTTTACGCCACCTGGACCGATTCTTGAAAGAAAGTGCAGATGAGAATCATATAGCGATCTCAGCACTATCACAGGAGGCCAGGCAGGGTTTTACAATGCTAGAATTGCTGCAGAGCCGTATGGTCAGAGGTGAAGTTATCAATGATGCTAAGATACAGGAAGGTCACCGTGCATTAGAACAATTGAGTGGCGATACCGAAAGGGAGCAGCAAAGGTTACGAGCCCAGGTTCAGGAAGAGTTCCGACGCCAGCAGGCTCAAGACGAGCACCAGGCCCAAGTCTGAGAAAAAAGGGACCGAATCCTGGAAATGGCACTACTGTAACTCAATACTAAGTTCAACCAACAGGAACAGGTATAAACCAAAAGGATGAATGAACAACGAGAAATTGCTGCTCAACAGCAACGAGAACAGAGTGCGGGTATGAAGGCCTACCTAGATGCTCTTGTACTTCGATTAGCGGAAAAGACACCTGCACTATCACAGTATGGACCTAGTGATGATGATCCAGGACAGTCTAACCGAGGACCCACAATGGTACCAATAGGAGGTACTATTCCTACAAAGGAATCAGCATCAACTCCAAGGAAGGATAAAAGAAAAGGAGTTGACCGTGGAGGAAATAACCTACCACCGCCACCACCACCAGGTAATCTTGGTGATGCCCCAGACCCAGATGATGATGGGTCCGATAGTGATGGAGAGGATGGACAGGGTAGAAAGGGCGGCAGGCTGGAACGCCCTCCCCGTTTACCCTCTATTCCCAGAAACGATGTACCCGAGGACAGCTTAACTATGGCTTTCATAGAACGTATCGGTGGACTCCCCCGACCAGCAAAGCTAATAGCGGAATCACCCTACTTCTTCGAAGGAAATGACAACCAAGATGTTCGTAACCGGTTGACAGCCTGTGAAGACTACTTCGATCGCAATCCTACACAGTGGGAAAATCATGCACACCGAATAGTTTTTGCCTTGTGGAAAACAAAGGGGAACAAAGTGGCACCCTTCTTGGAGAAATACCGGAAGTGATGGGTGGATTAGGTGGATATACCCGGGACTCAGACTATTCCACATGGGAACGCTTTCGACAAGAAATTACCAAGAGATATATCGGCATCGAGGAGGAACGACCAGCCCTAGAAGAAATGACTAAGGTAGTCTACAAGGGAAAAATCAACACCTATCTTCTTCTTCTTGAAAATCTGAACATCAAGGCCAGTCTCACAGGAATTAGTTGGAGGGTACGGGTGGAAAGCAAGCTTCCTGAAGAAATTCTTCGCCGGTTATCTCATCTAAAGTTTTCCTCGTTTGAGGAATGGATGGAAACCATACGGGAAGTTGGGAGACAAGAGGAGGAATTTCTGGAATGGCGGAAACTATCCAAAGGTGAGCCCTCCAATAGTGGAGGATCCAAGCAAAAACGCGATGATACAGCAAAAGGGTTCAACACCAAACACGGATACACCGACCAGAAATAAAAAAAGCAACCCTAACCGATAGAAGTCAGCTAAAGGAAAACCATCGCAAAGGACAGGAGGATTCCATAATGAGGATGAGCATACGGACTGGAAGAATGCTCATGATGGAATCCCTCAAGACGTTGTGGATAAGCAAAAGACAGGAAAGGTTTACACTTGCTGCGGCCTCAAAAACCACTCTTGGCGAAAATGTCGAAAGGACATAGTGGTAGCAAGAGCTTTCGATAAGCAACCAACGAAGGACCGACCAAAATTTCGCTGCAAACCACAGACTGCTGCTCTTACTGTAAGAACATCACAGCCAAGGGTGAACCAGATTCAGAGCGAACCAGCACCTCGGTTATGGGAATTATCGGACACAGAAAGGTCCTAAAGGCACCAACGGCGATGTCGATTGGGTATTCGGGGCACTGGCAATAGCGACCGGAATCGAAACTGGGAACCCTCAAGTCTAGGGTGCTGAAGATCACGACAATAAGGTTACCGACGATAAAAAAGGAATTCAAAAATTCTTCAAAAAAATTGGCATGCAGGTAAATGTTTGCGTGTTGGGAACCGTCGTTACCTGGAACCTCGATGAGGTTCCATAGCGTGCTTCAACTGATTGGATTCAGGGGAGCGGAGGATGAGACCTCCCCTGTCATGGAGATCTCGGTTATTATTTCCCTCAGATTGGTGCTAATTTTTAGGGTCCTGCTTTTTACTACTTCAGAAGAAGGATCTCCTTTTTAGGCACTTGGATGTGCTTCCCGTTTTAGACACTCGGGAAGTGCTGGGCAGTAGTAGGGGTGATCCCCTGGTAAGCTCTAGCCCTAGATGCCTCTGGTACAAATTACCGTTGTTTAATCCGCTAGAAGGGTGGATTGAACACAGGACCATGCGGACAAAATGAACGGGCCAGGCTCATTTTACCACTAGACCATAGCTGAACAGCTGTAAAGTCTTCTGGGAAACCTCATGATATGGGCTCGGTTAACCTGAGGGTGTTGTGGCAACAAAAAACAATAACAACAACTACAACAACAAAGGTCCCTATAGCAACCAACCTCACAGCTAATTATAGTAATGGTCAAAAATGTCTTGCACAGTAACCTAACGCTACTTTAAGTGCAATTATTACCGCTTCCGGAGGAGATATTCCAAATTCGTAAACTGTCACTATTTTCGGAATTCTCTCCTCTTTTCAAAAATATAATTTATTTTTGAAAATTATTACTCTTTTAGGGTATTATCCTACACGAAAGGCAGAGAAGTATAATTTTTTATTGCATTTTAATGGCATTTTACTGGTCTCTCCCCTATTGACGGGGGTTTTAATTTTTTGGGACCCCCTCGGCAGGGGGTAAAGACCGCTCGTAGTGGGCTGCCCAGAATCTTAATAATTAACAATTTGATTAGTTCGTCTGAGGTGACCTCTATGGTCGAAACAATGCTGGCGTTGTCACGAAGACCCAAGGTATACAAGCATAATGCCTATTAAGCGAGGACGAACGGAGATAACAACGTCGCATACGTGACAGAAACTCAAACACAAAGAACCAAAACGCTACCAATGTCCTTAAGGAACAACACATATCTATGTGTACGGGAAAGGATATCGCATAAGAGTTTTATTAGACTCTGGATCCAATATCTTAATTATACACGAAAATTTAATCAAGGAATTGAATATTCCTTACAAGTCTCGTGAGGATCCGATACCCATTTTTGGTTTTACAGGAAACGAATTATCTACCGAAAGGGATTTCACCCTTCCCCTTTACCTGGATATTGGGAAAAATAAACACATATCAAAGTTTGTGTGCGAGATCGCACCAACAGGATAATATAGAATAATAATTCCATTTGTGTGGTGGAATGATGAACATCCTATAACTGAAATTCAAGACTCAGAAAGCTGGAAGTTCGAAGCTCAGGGATGTCAGCTTCACTCATACTGGAGGACGAAGGTATATCAAGCTAGTGGGATGGGGAGGTTCTGGAAGATCCAGAGGAAGTCGTTATTGGAAGAGTTGCAAGAGTAGATGATGAGGAAGAAATAATCCTTGATACACTACCTGCACAATACCATAACTACAAAGACCTTTTCTGCCCATCAACTGCTGCGGAACTACCGGATCATCTGACCTTCGATCATGCTATTGACCTCAAACCAGATTCCCAACCACCCTAGGAACCAATTTATCCCCTCTCAGAAAAGCAGTTAAAGGCACTGCGAACATATCGGGATGATATGTTAAAACAAGGAAAATTTCCCACAGCAAATCACCAGCAGGAGCACCGATACTCTTTGTGCTAAAACCGGATGGACTTCTCAGGTTGTTAGTTGACTACCGAGGACTAAATAAAGTCACTATCCATAACAAATATCCACTACCCCTTATGACGGAACTACGCGACCGTGTGGAAGGAGCCACTATTTTCACCAAGTGGGACCTGAAGGACGGTTACCACCTGATCCGCATATGAAAGGGCGATGAATGGAAAACAGCTTCTCGCACACGATACGGCTTATATGAATATATTGTCATGCCATTTGGTCTGGTAAATGCACCAGCCACCTTCCAAGCAATAATGACTATGATCCTGAAAGACCTCCTTGAAGAAGGAGTAGTTGTATACATTGTTGATATACTTATATACTCTAAATCTGAGAAGGATCATGTCATATTGGTTAGAAAAGTCTTAGAGAGACTGCAAGAATACACAATGGCCATCTCGCTTACGAAAAGCACCTTCCATATCACATCAGTGGAGTTCCTAGGGTATATTGTAGCTATTGATAGAGTTACTATGAGCGACAGAAAGGTGGAATCAATCAAGGCCTGAAAATCACCCACCTCGGTAAAAGAAATTCCAATCTTTATGGGCTTCGCCAACTTCTACCGGCGGTTCATAAAGAATTTCTCCGCACTATGCGCGCCAATTACTGCTTTGCTTAAGGGTAACCCGAAGGATTTTCTTTGGGTAAAAAGCAACAGCAAGTGTTTGAGGAGCTCAAACGTCGGTTTATCATAGCTCGGATATTATGTCACTTCCATCCGGACAGGGAAACAGTAGTGGAAACAGATGCCAGCGATTACGTTCTTGGATGTGTCCTTTCTCAATATTTGGACAAAAAACTACAACCTGTCGCTTTGCATTCTCGAAAGTTGACACCAGGTGAACGCAATTATGACATTCATGACAAGGAATTGTTGGCAATATTAGTTGCGTTGAAAGAATGGCGACACTATCTTGCTGGGACCGATGAACCGTTCACGATATACACCGATCATCAAAACCTAAAATATTTTCTCACAACAAAGGCCTGGTCGGTAAGATAAATTCGCTGGGCTCTGAAGCTCACTGATTTTAACTTTAAAATCATTTATCGACCTGGTACCAGAGGGGGCAAACTGATGCTTTAAGCAGGCGGCCAGAGTACCGCCCTCAGGAGGGAGCTGAGCATGCCAAGCAGGCTATACTTTAGTCTTATCACTTTGAATACCTGCAGAATAACTGAAACTTAGTTGTCTCAGTTATATCGGGAAAACAAAACTCCGAACACCTCAGTCAGCGGTTGCCTCAAGAGGAACAGAACAATATGATAAGGATTAAAGACATCAACAGGAAGCAAGAATCCCAACTCCAGGTTCCAAATTAGCCGCCGGTCATGACCTATACAGTACCGAATACAACATAGTCCCTGCCAATGGGCAAGTGCTCATTGGGACAGGATTGGGTATCGGATTACCAAAAGTAACATATGCACGCATTGCACCACATAGTGGATTTGCAGTCAAGCATGGTATTTCTATTGGAGCCGGAGTGGTTGATGCGGACTATAGTAGAGAGGTTAAAATCCTCCTGGTCAATACTACTGACAATCCTTTTCAAGTACACACAGGAGACCGGATAGTCCAGATGATTGTGGAAAAGGTTGATGAGAGAGAACTTCATGAGGTTATGGAGTTAGATGAAACTGAACGAGCAAGCCAAGGGTTTGGCAGTTCAGATATACAGTTGGAAGAAAACCAACTACACTTATATTTCCTATATTCTGACGGAAAGTATGAATATTTGGACTCAACGGACATTACCTCATACCCGATATGCACTAAAGGACAAACATTAATGTCGAATGCAATAATTGCAAAGTGCGAAGTCAAGAAATTTTGTATAAAATTCTTGGAATGGGTAAGAGAAATGGCAAACGAGGATCCAGATTGGCTAGACTGAAAGAAGGAACTAGAAAGTTTACAGAATGATGGCAAAGAAATGCTGAAACAAAGGTCCCTAACAGATGGAATACTCTACTATAAAGAACACCTATATGTTCCTCAAAACGAACACCTGCAGACAGATATTGCACAAAGCTGTCACGACTCTAAGATTGCAGGACATTTCGGTCAAGAAAAGACTCTGGAAATTATCACAAGAGACTTTTACAGGAAAGGAATCGCGAAGTGGATAAACGACTATGTACGATCCAGTACTGAGTGCCAAAAGGCTAAGGCACCAAGACATGCACGCTTTGGACATTACAACCACTACTGGTCCCATTTGCTGCTTGGGCATCTACCATGGTAGATTTTATCACACAACTTCCCAAATATGCTGGATACAGCCAGATCATGGTTGTAGTCGACCGGTTCACCAAAATGGCACCCTTTATTGACTTAGAAGAAAACGCGACCGCAAAGGACGTTGCAGAAGCATTCATCAAAGAAGTTTGGAAACTTCATGGGTTACCAACAGAAATCATTTCTGACATGGACGCAAAGTTTGCAGGAGAAATTTGGGAATCATTGTACAAAACATTAAGCATCAAAAGAAAGATGTCTATGGCTTACCATCCTCAAACTGATGGACAAACGGAAAGAGTCAACCAAGTGCTGGGAGGCTACCTTCTAATATTTGTCAACTACGATCAGGATGACTGGTACCATCTACAGCCGTTAGCCGAGTATGCATATAACAACTCGGTAACAAGCGCACATGGAATAACCCCTTTCTTCGCAAATTATGGTTACCATCCTCAAACATAATGGATGAAGGAGCGAGAAGCTCAGAATCCCGGAGCAACTATGTATGCTCACTGGATGAAAGCGATACATGAAAAGGCAAAGGAATCCCTTGTGAAGACTCGTGAAGGGATGAACAAGTACTATCACCACAAGGCTCGCAGTCACCCAGACTTCAAAATTGGCGACTTGGTTATGCTAAACGCGAGGAATATCCGCACCAAGGGACTGTCCAAGAAGTTAGCGCCAAAATTATATGGCCCGTTCAAAATCCTAGAGCAAAGAGGAATCCTTGCCTACAAATTGGAATTATCAGACCAATGGAAAATCCATCCGGTATTCCATGTATCACTACTCGAGCCATACGGAAAATCAGTTCGACCTGGCAGAGAACAACCACCCCTGGCACCGGAAGAAGTTGAAGGTGACCTTGAATGGGAAGTGGGAAAAATCATCAAGAGTGAAATAATCTCTTATGTGCGAATATTCAGAGGAAGTTCACGAACGATCCAGGAACTTCGTTACTTACTCAAGTGGAAAGGATGTTCCGAAGATGAGAACACCTCGGAACCACCAGAGCACTTAGAGCATGCTCATGAATTGATTGAAGATTTTCACAGGGAAAATCCGGCAATGCCAAAGTTGGGCCAGGTAGTATCTACGGAAAGGTTTTTCCTGCTGTGGCCAAGTTATAGCTGAAGGTTTTTTAACCCTACTGGAAGGAGTACTAAAAGGAAGAATTGCTTCGAGACGAAGCTTAGGAAGGGGGAGCTGATGTTACAAATATGGGATTGGGTACAAGACTTTCGAGTCTAAAGATGTGATGGTATATAGTGCCGGGAGGTGACTATATTGACTACAACCCACACTGGCAAGAAGTAGGATCGTATCCAGAACTACTCAGCCTCGGTGAAAGATGACAGAGTAATTTATCCAAGTGGATCTATTACGTATTCTGCATTCTTGATAATCCGAATGCATCTGCACAGGAGTGCATATATGCAGGAAAGATAGCCATCCAGCCTTATCACCTGGTATTCCGTATGATGTTCGCAAATGGGCGGCATCAATTTGAACTTAGTTTATTTGGCAAAGAGAGCGAAGGCTATCTACTGGTGGAGTCCTTGACACCCTCAGACAAATAGATATTCCGGGGGATCATTTGCTGTAGTGGGGTCATACATCTTCAGGGTCAAACAGTGTTCGCACTGTTTAGACTATGGCCGAAGCTTTCATGGATACTTCTATAATATGGCCAACCTAAGTACTGGGAAAAGTGTATTAATAGGTAGCAGTCCCCCGTAGTTAAGGGACACGCTCCGCACCCTCGATTTTCCTCCCGCTTGAAACTCTTGCCCTTTTTAGCCGAACAAAACTTCGCCCTTTTGTGTGGCAACAGCCATGACACACCAAATCTTACCCTTCGCTTATGCTTCACTCTTTAGCGACACAGCCCCACTTCCTGTGTAACAGTGATGGCCACAGCTTCCCCTGGCCCCTCCAGGTCAGCCTCGTGCACCCAGCACTGCACAGCCCCCTACTTAGCCCACTCCTCCCGTGCCAGTACCCCTGGACCCCTCCCCGACCACCTGATTGCAACCTAGAACCTCCTGGACGCTATAGTTACCTAGTTTTGCCTCTCCCTGGAATCCTTCCCTGCGTTTGACAACTCCCTCCTCCACAACCTTTCCGACGGGGAAGCCACCATCATCCCACTCCTCTGCACCGCCCTTTCTGGAATCAATGAGGGAGTTAGCCGACTTGCCGCACGACTACGCGCGTGGATGAGATCTCCTCCGCTATCTCCACCCCCGCTCCTCCCCCTACTTCAGCCCCCCCCGCGATTGCAGCCTTGGAGGCCACATTCAGGGACCTCTCCCTTCGCGTCACGGCAGGAGCCACTGCCAGACAACCCCCTCCTCCCACACCGGTCCCCCTTACCCCGCTCCGGCTCGACCTAGGTCTCTCCCCAACCCTCAACCCCAACCCACACAAGAAGCAATTCAAGGCCCCGACCCTGACCTCCCCTGCTATGACACAGTTGAAAAACAGTGATATGGCAACCCTGCCGCATATGCCGTCCGACACCCACGCTCCTGGGAAGCCCAAGAATACAGAGCAGGAAATACCCTCCCCTTACCGAGTTCCGCTCACCACCCTCATCCTCCAACAACCAACCCACACACACCCAGTCCCGTCAGGCCAACAAGTCCTATGCTGCTCTTGCAGCAGGACCATCCACTGCACCAGGTACCAAAGGTAAAGGGAAGGAGCCAACCACGCTGGCCCAAGCCGCAGCGTCCAAAGACAGCAGCCCTAAGTCTCTCACTAAGGCACCGTTGCCCTCTGCCAAGCGCTGATTCTTCGCCCACCACACCTCACCCGCACCTTATGCAGATGCTGACCGTATGGCAGCCACCGCCCCCGACCTGATGGCCGCCGTCCTGAGGCAGGCCAAGTGCCCTTTCCCCCTGTCCTTTTCTGCACATGTCAATCCTAAAGGATATCTTACCCTCCTGGTCACTGACCCACACACACCCTCCACTGCCTACCCACCCTACTATGAAGCCATGACTAACCGTCTTAACCAAGCTTTTCCAGTTGGAAACAACCCCTATCGCCCTTATCGGCCTGCCCCAAATGAGGTCCAATTAGCCATCCACAGCCTACCTACAACCTACCTTCCTGAGGACCAGGCTGACCTCTTCCCTGCCCTCTATGAGTCAGTTCGCAATGCAACTGACGTCGTTATCTACTCAGCACGTTTCCTCCAAACTGACTCTGACATTCGGGCAACAAAGACCTCTACGTCTGTTGTAGTCACCGTGGCCCCAGACGATGTTAACTGGCTTGGCTCTACCATCAGTCTCTTCTCCCGTCCGCGCAAAGTGGAATAGGCCTACTCCTCTGATAAGTATATGCAATGCCGGAAGTGCTGGCTTTACGGCCACCCCGCTCCTATGTGCAAAGCCTCCACCCCCACCTGTCCCCTGTGTGCTCTAGCACATACACGAGCGGCTCACCGCTGCCCTAATCCCACTTGCCCTAATGGCGGGAACACTAAGTCCGTTGCTGGGTGCTGTTCCGCCTCTCCCCTCATGTGCTCTAGTTGCGCAAGTCCCCATCCTGCTACGCACCGTTCCTGCCCATCCCGCCCCCTCACTCCCACTGACTATGATGCCCCCTCTGAGCCTGTGGGTATACAAGGACCTGATGATGTTATGGACCAGGATGCACCCACCCTACTCGACCCAGCTAGGACTCCCTCCCCCTCTACTGCCTCCATGGATCTCACAACACCCAGACAGCCAGTCCTACCAACTGGCGCTCCAGCTGACCCTCGCCCCAAATCTCTTGCACCAGTCCCCACCTAGCTCTCCAGTTCTCCGCTCCCACATGGCCCATCGGGCTTTCCTCACCAATGAGTCCCGCACTGGACCCCCCCTCCCTGACACAGGCGCCAGGCACTACCCTCACCCTCATTCAACACAACTGCCTTGGGAGCTGGAATGTGTTTCTGTCCCTATTTAATAGCCTTAAGGCTAAGCCCAACCCTCCGCACTTGGTCGCCCTGCAGGATCCTCCGGTCTTCAAGGGGCCACTACCAATATTTTCCTCTTATAAATCTTTTTCCCCACCTACTACTAACAGTGCCAAACCTAGGGTGGCCGTTTATGCTCTTCTTGATTTCATGCAAGTCTTTGCACTACTACCCATCTTCTTCGACCGGCTGGACTTTATGGCAATTGATATTCACTCCCCTTCAGGCCTGTTTAACTCAGCTCATCGGGTCTTCCGTGTTTACAATGCCTACTCCACCACCGGGCGCTCATCCCACACCCGTAGCATTAGGCTATCTTTTATTTTTCGGGAACACGCTTTCCCCACCCTCCTGGGTGGGGATTTGAACCTCTATCACCCTTTTTCCGACCCTCTAAGGGTCGTTTCTGATACTGAATTTAGTCTTTCTTCCCCATACTTTGACCTGGCCTCCGAGCTAGGCTACTCACTTTTAAATACACCAGGTGTATTCACTAGGTTCCCCTTCGATGGCACATCCAGACCTGGAGTCTTAGACCTGGCCTTCGCAAATCCTTCCCTTGCCCCCCTTGTTAGCTCATGGGGTATCACCCTCCCACTCACCGGCTCTGACCATGTCCCAATCACAATAGCCCTATCCACACCATTCATACGACAGCCTGACCCCACTCCTAACTGGACCAAAACGGATTGGCACACACTCTCCCCTCTCATCAAGGATCTATAGGTCCCACCTCCTCCCCAGCTCCCTACCTCAGCCTCACTTAATGCTTGGTTCAACCGCCACCTGCGCACCATCACCTCCCTCCTAGCCCAGCACACACCAAACTAACGTCCTTACTTCAGGTCAAAGCCATGGTGGACAGCCGAACTATCGCAGCTGCGCCAAGCTTTCAACAGAGAGGCAAGAATATCAGGCATGTCTCCCTCCACCACCCTCTCCGACAGTGCTCGTGCCTCCCGCCTCGCGTTTTTCAATGCCATAAAATGGGTCAAGGCATCACACTGGAACTCTTTCCTCGCCTCCTTGGACTCCAAATCGGTGTGGGCTGCTCGCAGGATCACTAATGGGCGCCCCCCTGATCGGTTCCCCTCCTTTCCCAACGCCACGACACCCGTCGAAGTCAACACCTCCCTCCTGCATCACTTTTTTCCTCCTAAAGACCCCCAATCCTCGCTATCCATCCTGCGACCGTTCGCGGACATCCTGCCACTTCAGAAACAGGAAGTCTCCCTCGCCCTCCGCAAGTCCTCCAACACCTCAGCCCCTGGGTCTGAACTGATCCCCTATTGCCTATGGAAAAGGATCAACAACATCAACCCCACCTTCCTCACCTCCCTCCTAGGTCCCCTGCTGACCTATGTCTTCCACCCCTCCTCCCTTAAAAGAGCCAATGGCATTGTCCTCTCCAAGCCTGGCAAATCCGATTATAACTCCCCCTCTTCCTTCTGAGTCATTCTCCTCCTAGAAACTATTTCCAAGATTCTGGAAAGGATAATGGCAACTCGCCTTTTGCTAATGGCCTGCACCGTTGGCCTCATCCACCCAAACCAATGTGGCTCGCTCTCCGGCCTCAGCACCTTTAACGCATGTACTGTCCTCACTCATGAGGTCCGCCTGCTGCAACGTGCAGGCCTCAAGACCTCTACCCTCTTCCCTGATATTAAAGGAGGCTTTGATAATATTTCCTCTACCTGTTTATCCTTCCTACTTCGCGCCAAAGGCGTATCTCCTTATAAGGTGTCTTGGGTTCGTTCCTTTTTGACTAAGCGCAAATGCAGCTTGATTTTTCAAGGCTCCCCTAATATTTTCCTACCTGTTCAAGTGAGTGCCCCCCTGGGCTCTACTATCTCTCCTTTGGTATTTTTAATTTATATTTCTTTCCTGCACTTGTCTATCCCAAAGGGGATTATGTTTTCTTATGTTGTTGATTTTACTGTCACTGTTGGGTCTGGGTCATACCTGAGGAACACACAGCTTCTCCAACACTACTACACCCGCCTCTGGTGGAAGGTTACCCCACTTGGAGTCTCCTTCTCCATCCCCAAAACCGAACTCATCCACTGGCGAACTCCAAGGGATCGCTCTCCCCCCTCACTGGCCCCGGTCTCTCTCGATGGGAGTCTCTTCAACCCCTCTTCCATAGTCCGCTGGCTAGGATACTGGTTCTCACCCTCGATGGAAACCTCCACCCACTTCCTCAAGAGACTAGCCCTCGCTCAGGGGGCCTTTGGCCTCATCAGGCAACTCTGTCCTCCTAGCATAGGCATAGTCCCCTACCTGAACCGCAGACTGGCCATGGGCCTGCTGCTACCGATCCTCACCTACGGAGCTGACCTCCTCGTCCCCAACGCTGCGATGATGGGTAAGATGGAGGTCTTTTGGAGCAAGGTCCAACGATGGGTCGCTAACTGCTTCTCATCGACTCCTGTATATATTGTTCCCTGTGAGGCTTGCCTCCCCCCTCTCAACTCGCTCCTCCCTCATCGCCGGAGGATGGCCACACTACGGTTGGCCTGCTCCCCTCCCGAGATCAACCCAGCTGCAGCCCGGCTGCCCCTATCATTTCCATCCTACTCCAATTTTAGGGCAGGGGACTCCTCCCGCCACCTCCTTCGTGGCCTTAGGGCCACCTACATCCCCCTCCGCTGGAACCAACCAAGGCCCATACCCGCCGTCCGCTCTCACCTCCCAATCGATGCAATGTGCTACCTCTTAGTCAAGGTGGCACCAGACGGGTTCAAACTCCCTCAGATAAACACCCACCTCCTACCAGGCACTGTTTTAGCCCCACCTCCTCCGATCCCAGGTGCTGTCTCCTACAAATTGGTAAAGGAGGAGTGCAGAAAGGACCTTCTCACTAATTGGACACTCCTGTCCCCACCCCCTCCTTACTACCAGTACAAGCCGTCCCTATGCCCACATTCCTTCATAGGCCTCGACCGCTTCACAGCTGGGCGAATCCACCAAATGCGCGCTGGCCAGAGCTATCTTGCTGCGTAACCCTCCTGCAACGATACCGATCGCTCTCCCACCAGCGCTTCCTGCGACTCAGAGGACGAAACCTTCGAGCATGCAATTCTCCACTGCCCCTCCAAGTCCCGAGAACGCCAACTTTACCTTCCAAAGCTGTCTGCGATGGACCCTGGCTCTCCACTTTGGGCCGACCTGGACATGATCCTTGGTCTTGCCTCATACATCCGCGCCACTCACACAAACTTCCCGCCCACCATGCCAGCAGTTTTTGCTACTGCAGCCTCCGCCTCCTCCGACGATGACTCAGACTGAGCAGTTTGACTTTCCTTTTATAGCTATATCTTTCCTTTCGGTTATGATTTCTTTTGGTATCATTTCACTATATACTTTGTGCATTAGTCGCCTTTGCTGGGCGCGGTGACGGTATGGTCATCACTAGGGGAGAACTTGTGTGGTTATTTCTTTTGTTTTGCACTGTTGGAATTAATGTTTCGTTTATGCCATAGCTAGCGCTCCATGCAGGTTCCTGTACGTTAACTGCGAATATATGAGATAATCAAAAAAATCAAAACCCTGTAGTTAAGGGATCATTAAACAACGGAGAAGAGACCTTAACAATATATTCAGTTATTAAGTTAACAAGTTATAAAGCCTTCTAGAACCCTTTTACCTTAACAATACTTTTTACCGAGCTTTCCTCATAGTTCTCAGATTGTCTCGATACGAGCACGGCCTAGTCAATTCAACAGAACCGAATTGGCTACCCCGTAACAGTTTGATAATGCTGTAGGGATGTTGCCGATTCCGATGGTTTAGGTTTTCGTATCCCGCAGACCACCTCTTACTGGAGACTTTCTTCATTTCCCTACTCTTTAGCTATATCTGAGGTTTCCATTTCCCGCTACTTGATGCATACGTTCCATTAGTTGTTGTTGGTCTTGCTGTTAAACTCACTAATGTAGTCTTTCTCATCCCTGGCGTTATGACAGTTATTGATTCTATCGACTAGTTTGAGACAACCAAAGCAGAGGTTGTTGTTCCTCCTGCTTATAAACTCTGCTCAGGAGAGGTTGAGTTTTGGCACCCTTCTTCTTGCACAGAGATCCATTGGATCTCCGCAACTCTCTATATTGTTGCTGGATTTCCATGTACCGTTGTTGTTTCTTGAGGGCTCTTAGGGTCTGACCACAACACTACTGTTTCCCTTGTGGTGTTCGGTCATATTGATTCAGTTTTCCTTTTCGATAGCCTATGCGTCAGGTAATGCACCGTGTCAGCTACCATATGGCCTGCTGCCTATGAATACTGCATTTTCTGATTGATCACTCCCTGGAATTGACGTCTCTGGGTACCGTCATCTTCAGAGGCTTCTGTAGCCCTCTGGTGGATAGAATTCCTGTATTCCAGTACTGATTCTTTTCCTGGTCGCATGATACCCAGTTTGGACCTTGCTTAATTCTCTGCATCCTTTTCGCCAATCTGTTCTTTGAGGGCAACAGTGAATTCATTGTAGGTTGGGGTTTTTCCATCTTGATTCAGTTGTTCTCAGATTCTTTCTGATTCTTGATCAATGTCAAGATTTCTTGGAATTGTACTCTTGTGAATCTTGCCACTTAGATTCCTGCTCCTCCTAGTGCAACAGCTGGTGCTAGAGTAGTCATTGTTGCTGGTATTGGTGTTTCTGGTTCCAGTAATTCAGTTGGTGAGGCCGGTTCTGGAGTGACTAGACTAGCAGTTCTTTGTGGCTGGTTTCTGAACAGGTTTGTACTTAGTACTTCTTCTAAAGCAGTGGCCTGGTTCGTAGTATCGATATTTCCTTCTTTGAGAGTAATATCATGACTGGTAGAGTCCGCCGTCATGTATTTAGGTATTGCTTAGGTGACACAACCAAATGTTCCAGTTCTATGCTATTAGATGCCGTGCAACAGGTGACTACTTCTCTATTGTGAGGACAAGTATGACTGGGTTATCCTTAGTGTCTTTGGATTAGACTTGGGTTGTTCAATGGTGTAGTGGTAATTTCAGCCAGCCAGGGAGGAGAACTTTTGCAACAAGTAGGACTAGTCAAAGATCCAGTATTGCTCTTGGGCCTATGCCAATGTTGTATTGATAGCCAAACCCTATGGTTCCTATCGCACAACGCCAATAGAGGAGTCAGATGATAAAGAGGTAAAGTAATAGTATTGGAAGGAACTTATATGGTTGTGTGAAGAGTCCTAGCTACAGGCCCCCTAGAGGTCCTTATATAGGCACTCTTCCCTCTACCCTAATCCTAGAGACTCATACTTATGAGTCACATGACCTCTATGACTCATAGTCAGCCACAGTACGAAATCCATCAGCTGACCCCCCTGAGTGAACTGTGCAACGTACCAAAACCAATCACTACTCATAAAATAAGTCATGTGCTCCAAAGTGGTCACATGTGTGAAACCTACAACGCATACTGTGAGTAATGTGTGAAACTCATTACATCATATGACTCACAAGTGTGAGTTATGCACACAATCAACTAATTACAATATAACGATATTTGCACTAGTGTGCATCATGTGAAACTCTATAACCCTTAATGAGTCATTATGTGAATTATGCAACCCTTGTGACTCATAACCACAAGTCTTGCATAACCTGCCTTGCTTCCTCACCAATCGTGACAATATGCATGTTTTCATAGTCTGAATGTGCTCTCATATTTTTCTTGGAACCCACTCATCATATTCTCCATTTCGCTCGTAGTGTCCTGTCACTTGCAGTCCCTTCCACCAAAGACTCTACGGAATGTGCCGTAACTCTATGGATACTGATCGTATACACTTGATTAAAGCTGGATTGGCTCGTCCAAGTCGCGCTCTTCATACATCCGGCAATCAGCATCTGATTTTGTGGACAGTGACGACATATATGATGTTACTTCACGAGCGCCAATATTTGGTTTCTGGTCAGGGGACAATTTTGACTGTAGGCACCGCAGGTGACATGTGTGCCCCACAAGGGGGCCAGTATTTATGAGTAGTATCTCATCATAATAATCCTATCAATACACCGCTGGATTCCAGTGCCTCATACCCATGTGCCTAACACTAACACTACCCTCTGTTGTCATTGTGGCATATTTACCTGAAGCTTGCAGCCAACATGGATCTTTTTTTGTAGTATAGTTGTCCCTGCAAATATCTGTCTAAGTGTTGAATCAGGTACTTCCTGGTTGTGCTCTTGTTTTTGAAATATCCACCCAGCTGAAAACCTTAAGCCATAAATTGTGCATCGTTGTTTATAGGCAAGATCACCCTTTTTCGCAGATTCCTATGATGAGATGCTGGAAATCTTCCTTCCTTGCCTTCCTTAAGTACCTCTGATGTTCTTACAGCCAATCAGAGACCTGTGCTGCACTAACTTTGCCCAGTCTTTGCACGGACGGTTTATTTCTACATTTTCCGAATTTTTCGAACGGAGACTGTGTGATAAGTTTACAAGGCACAGGCTATATGTTTTCGCACAAGACCGGGATTATCTTGCAGGTTAACCTGAAATAACTGTTCATTTAATTTTAGCCAGGCACTTGTATCACTCAAACACTATTATACCAAAGAGCTTCTTCGAGGTTTATTATAGGACAATGAAGGCTTCACATCAATGATCACGTTGTTGGGAAAAGCCAAAGCGAGAACCTGTATACTTTAGAACGGATAAATTTTCCTAGATAATATGAAACTATGAATTCCCGAAGTGGAAAAACAATCATCCAAAAAGTTAATTCATGTTAACCTGCAAAACTATCCCTGCCCCGTGCAAACCTTATCCCTAAAGCTTGTTCCAGTACTCGTAGCTTTGTTTGGGCGCAAAAATACCTCCTGGATCGGCGATATACTTTTTCTCATCCCTGTGCTCGAGCACTTTTTGCCCCAGACGTGCACTGTTGTACAACGCGAGTAGTGCGCGAGTGCCAAAGGAGATTTTTCGCACAGTTAATTCATGTTAACCTAGTAAATAATCCCTGCCTTGTACCAAGGTAGGAAACAATTAACCCGAACGAACAAGGATATAATGGTTGGTCAACCTCAAGTAACTGTTCCATAACTTCCTTCCGAATCCTGTTCAAGTACCAGAACATCCCCAGTGCCTTGTATATTGGCATACATTGATTAAAGGGCTACCCATGACTACAGATTTGTTGCTGATATCTCCAGTATCAGTAGGCTATTTCCAATTACCTCTATCCGTTGCTTAGGAGAGTTTTTTTATCCTGCTCCACTATTTTCCAAGACCCATCCTTGGATCAAAGTAAGAACACCTATGCCAATCACCCAGCACAGTGGAGAAGCAATGCACCCCAACACCCCAAATCTCCAAAGTTAATATCTAATGTCCAGTCTAACCTGCAGAAATGCCGAATTCTCAAAGGGAATATACGGAGACTCGGGCTTGTTAAGTGGCTAATGTGGAACCTCAAAGAACGCCTATGCATGGATCTGCAAGCTGAAAATCCACTTCTCAAAGAAACCGGAACCTACAATCCCCGGGCGGGGGAGACTCTTCGGGAGTTCCGTTGTTTTTATTTTCTCAATATATATCCATTTTAGTTTATTCTTATGAGGATTTCGTACCCGCAGGGATGCTCCACCAGACACCCGACGGTGATACCGGGGCGGGTTTGCAGTGGGCTGTCATCGGATGGAGTGGTACTACAAGTACAAGTGCTTGTGCTACCCTTATTCATCATGTGCCCAGTTTGGTGCCGTGCTGGCGCTTGAATATCGCGGGCCCATCATATTCGAGAGAAAGAGGCGTCAGGTCAGGAGGTGCTCGAGTACTAGTACAGGAGCACAAGCACTCCCTTATGTTGATGATATGATAGGTTGCCAGACCTGTCCTCCACCTTCCTTCTCCTCATGCTAAGGTTTCTCGCGAGGTACGAGGGAACATGCCATCCCAGGGGTTATTATTTTATACCTCCCCATGGCTCTGTGTCACCGGGAATTTGGTAAAGTAACACGGGACCGCTAGCAAGACTGGGCAGTGAGTCACCCTTGGGCTGGACAGGTGGGGGAGAAAAACAAATGTGCTGTCTGATGGAACGAGCCTCTTTTTTCCTTTTTTCCTCGTGGGAGGTTGGGATGGGAAAGGTAGTGCTTTTGTGACGTGACTCCGGACAAAACAAAAACGAATACCGGAACGGTGCATCATTCGTTCACAGTACTCAGGGACTCTGCTGGCAGTTACTGTACTTGGTACGGTACATAGAAAATCGGTGAAAGGGAGTATCGAAGGCACACAAGGAAAAAGAAATGAGAAAGATGCTAGAAGTTCAAAAGTGTGCTGTAGGCTGCCTGAAACCCTTGAGGAATATTCTGTACCATATGACTCCAGCGCTTCTTTTAGATTGTTATCATCACCACAGCTTCGTTGTTTCTCTTCTCTCCCTGGTTACTTTTGAAAAAATCCAACGCACTCTATGTGGATTCTCGCTGTCGAAAGGCACATTGCCGCAGCTACTTGTACAATCACTCGTGATTGTGCTGCTGAAGGTTATATTAGCCAATCTGAATGCGCCCCCCGCGCAACCGCCACTATCACTGCACCTTCCGAGTGGCCACAGGTTTCGTTTACCGATGAAGAGGGCAAGCAAGTAGGAATAGATTTCTCAGGGGAACATCACAGACCATCACTCATTTAGCATTCCCGTGTAATTCAAAGCTTTTCTAATATCATAATACAGGTCACGCTATTGGTAACGAAAATAACGTGGGAGGAAAATGGGAAATGTACGGTATGAAGGAGTAGGCACCTAAAGCCCGGTTGTGTCCCTGCTTAGCTGGTTAACCTTAAAACTGTTCCATAACTTCTGGCTCGACCCCGTGCTAGAAATGCCAAGCCTAAGCTCGACATTTCTAGAAACCGTTGCAGCTCGCGAGCACGTACCGTAGTCACCATCTTGCTTGGCTTCAGTGAAGAGGTTCGTCCATCCAACACCCACCGTTCGATCCACCAGCTGCCATTCATTCAACACCCACCGGTCTATTCACCAGCTGCCATTTGATAACGCGAGAGGGTAATGATCCTCATGCAGAGATTTTTAGTTGCTTCAAGAGGGGTTCGTGGAGCTTTCGGTGCCACCCAGTTTCGTGCCATGTTCGGCTGCATTGGAGTTAGGGGATATGCCAGCACTGATGCGGCCAGGGAGAAAGGTCAACCGGGTGTGTTTGATGCCATCTTGATGGCCAGATCGCGAATCGGCAAGGTCAAGAGCTTGAAGGAAGATGCGAGACATTCCCTCACCGATGGTCTAAAATTTCGGGAACTATACGTCACTAAGGTTCAAGAGGACATACTTGTTGGCAATTCACGTGGTCTTAACCTAGTCGATCTTGCCTATCGTCTTGACACGGAGCTCGCTGCACACAGCGAGAAAATTTTGAGACAGCACGAGGAGATTTCGAGACAGAACGAGAAGATTACGACACTACAAGCGGAACTTGAAATGGCGGATAGTAGCCTAGAACAGCGCTTAAGAACACTCCTTCGTTTGGATAATAGCTATAGATAAGTAAGGAACCAGTATCTGAGCACCTTCAAAAGAGACCATCTCGGCTCCATACGAAGACCGATGAAGAGATTATTGCCGATGGCAATGTAACTGCTAATTGGGGGGACGCCATTACCGATTCCTCCTGACACGCGGAGCCAGATGGAAGAACGGATGTTGAGGTTTTCCAAAAGCTATATGGGCTTCTTCCAAAGACCATGGAAGAGATCAGAAAAAGGAATCTTGGCAATTGGCTTGTTTCAAACAGTAAGAAGGCTAACTTGTCTGGGGGGTGAGAAAACCATTCATATTTTAAACACTCACGCAGGCGTCCTCAGTTCCAATTTTTAAAAAAGGAAGCCGGAAGTTTTCGAACTTGTACACTAAGTTTATCAAAGCATTGGAGAAATCCGGCTTTGATGAAACCTATATTGATGGGAATGATATGGATGTGACCAATGCCTACTGGGCGTTTGTGGACTGAATTGGTAAGGAGGTGAAGAGAGTGAGACTGAAAGAGAGTGAGACTGAAGAGGCGTTAATGAAGTGAATTAATTGTAATGTTTTCATGCAAGCAAGGCAGATGAGCTTTATAGAGGAGCTGCTGCGGATGCTGTCACCACCTGTTTGAATGGTGGTTGTATATTAGATAAAATTTCCAAAAGGAAATCTGACTGGTATGGAGCAACTGGAATGCAACTTCAGTTACACTATTATGGATGCCATTACTGCGGAACAGAACAAGTTGGTTTCATGTTTACTTGCCAATGACTTTGCATGCAGGCTACTTTCTAAGCTAACCTCAGAAAAAACTACGACCCTTCCCTCGCTCCGCTCTACCAGACATTAGAATCACTGGCCCCAAGCCACCTTCAGAATGGACTGCTAGCAAAGGCGTCAAGCGTAGAGGTTTTATTTCTGAATGCGCAGACCCCCTGAAGCATACAAGCCATAGCAAACAAGTAAAGGTTCCTAAAGGGCTGGTGTATGTTATTAAGGCTCTATTTAAGGAGATTATTTCTCAGCTTCAGTAGGAAGAGAATTGGAGTATCCTGCTGCAGGTGGTAATTTGGGAGACGAGATGAAGGAAGGGAACAGGGGGCAGAAGAGGAAGGAACTCCAGCACGCATTAACAGTTTCACACTTCCTGGGAGAGGCCACCTGCTACAATAGCGAGAGGGCAGCTAGAGCAATTGCGGGAATAGGCCATGAAATTGGGAGTGTCCATTGTGGAAGGGGGAAAACGAAAGGGGCAGGGAAAACAGCTGGGCTCTTTTGTCAAAAACACTTGTTCGTCTAGTATTGTACCATAGATGGGAGGACAGCGGGGTAAAATTGAGAGAAAGTAGGGGTGGGGGGAAAGAAGGTGGGGAGCTATCGGGACGATATGATACTGATTTGCACTATTGTGAACAGCGAATCTGTTTATACCCTTTCCCGAAAGAATCAGGATAGCTGATGGGGCAATCAAGTAGAGAGCATACCTACCTTTCTTCGTTGTGTTTCCTCCTTGAAACCAAGAGCGTTGGACAAATGCACTGGACGCCCCCGCTTACAGCTTTACAAGACCGATCCAAGGATACTAGACTATATCATGCGCACACATACGCAGGATACTGCCCACCTGTCGAGCACACTATCAACACTCTCGACGGAAAGAGAGTGAAAAAAAAACCCAGCGATTTGATCGATTGCATGTGGTTCCCTATCCAAAACTTCAGCTCGCATATGACAACATATAATTTTCTTTGAATCCTTCGCTGTTTAAATTTTTTTCACATTAACGTAGGCCCTGCTTACTCGTACGGTACGCAGTTTGAGTGATAGGAAATCTGGAGTCAGGAGGGGTGGTGTTCGCTTTTTTATTCCGAACTGAAAGCGGGGCTCAACCGGTACTATGGTAGTTTTTGTGCTTGTATAGTATGTTGGGTGGGTGTGGTAGGAGAGGGGAAGAAAGAAAGAAGGTGAGGGGGAGAGAGAGGTTGTATTGGTGGTAGTGGACCGAGTGGATCCTTATTTGAAAGTTCACTGGCCCGGGACTTTCTGGGGCTGGAGTGGGGGTGTCTCAGCTGGGGTTTGATGCTAAATTGGTAGGAAGTGTACTCTTGCAGCTAGTGATGCGGTGTGTGGGAAGGGAAAGGGCAGCGAATCGCAGGCGTCTCAGAGCCGAGTGACCGAGGGAGGTTAGGCCGGGGGCTCCTCCTAAGTGAAATAGTATCGAAGCTCATATGGTATCACTCACTGGTCCGGACCCTAGCCCAATCATTGGTGATGTCGTATCTGGACTAGGGGCTTAGCGGACTCGTATTGTAAAGTAAAACGACTCGAGAGATCCGTAAGAGCATTGTCTAAGTATGGATAACTATTTGGTATTCTGAAATGCTATAATTCGTAAACTATTGCTACGAATAGATTACAGGGGTGTCCTGATTCTAGAGATATCTCAACTCACTTCAATGGTTCGGCGAATTTGTGTGCGCCATTTGAAAAAGGGAAACTCTAATCGCTCTCTGAAGGGATCTGGCCAAGCTATGGTGTTCAGCCTGAGGGGCGCAAATCAGGAAACTTCAAGGATGGCACGGACTGTGAATTGTGCACGAAACGTTTCGACTTCCATCTTTGGAGCCACCCAGTGTGAGTGGTTTGCCAACCCTCGTTCGATAGAGACCAACTCAGGCTCTTCATGAATTGTCGTTGATTACGGGAAACCAGCTTCCGCACTACAGGGGTTCTTTATATCATACATCATTTGTTTATCCCAGAAGAGAGCCATGCCACCATTCCTTCACCATCTAGCTCATCAGATGTCACTCACTCTTGGCTGATGAGGGCTCAGGTGGGCGGTTAGGGCAACTACCAGTGTTTGAACTATCATATCCTTATGGTTCCTGTGGATCAAAACCTGCACCAGAAATTTAGCGGTTTTTAAACTGATATTCCACCAGCCCAAGTGACCCAGGAGATTAAAAAAAACCTCTACATTATTCTCTCAGTGATTCTCGACAATGTAGAGGTTTTTATTAGCTTCAGAGACAGCTGAGTAGTTGTGAATAGTTGATTGATATTAGGCATTTTTGGTGTAAAAGTGAAAAAGTGTTACGCACAGCCACAGTTTTCTTGCCGAGATAGGGCACTATCATGTTTAGTAATTATATTTTTATGCCAAGCCATTACTGAAAAATATATAATATTCGGAATAAACCTAGAACCTAAGTATATTCAAATATGTAAACCAGGTCGAAAAAAGAATAGAATGATAAAGTGCCGTAGCTGTCAGTGTTTTCTCCAGTATATCCCACTTTTACCATCAATATCTGCTGTGAGTTATATTCCTCTCTTTATTTTATGATAACACATTTATTGCCCTTAAAATTGAAGCCTAATACCTTATATAAGGTCCTGTCATGTGATATCTTGGCATTTAAAGAGGCTCAGCCACGTAACACTTTTTTTTCAGCCTGGTGCAGGTTTTGGTCCGCAGGAACCATATACTTTATATTTAAGAAGAAGAGCTAAAAGAGGCTTGGTGAATTAAATTCAGGGTGCAAGGAGATTGATACTCTTGACCTCCAGGGCAATTCTTGTGAAAGCAGATCCTTTAGGGAGAGGGGAAAAACAAAGTGTGGAAAAAGAAATGAAGAGAGACAGAGAAATGCGAGGCTGGGGATGGGATAACGTGTGCCTGTAGGGAGCGAGCTGACAATGGAGACCCCAATAAAATCCGCAACTTAGCGGTAGGCAACGAGCAAATATTTATCATTGAAGGTAAGAATCAAGCAGCCAGCATATTATGTAAGAGAGATAATGGAGGAGTATCTAGAACGAATTCCTTGAGGAATAATATCAGGTTTAATTCGCGTTTTTAACAATCTTGTAAGTGAATTCATCTTTAGGAACGCCATGAGAATTTTCTGTGGGGAGAAGGAGCCTTCGGCCATGTTCGCTGAAGCCTAATTCAGCCACTGCGTCGGGCTTGAGGCCTTAGACACACGATAGCTCGTTTGAACCTTTAGGAGGGACAAGGCGTCCAGGGTTCTGTAATATTATTTCCAACGAAAACAAAAGGATTCCCCTCAGTCATTCGAAGTGACCTAGACACGACCAAATAATACCAGCGTAAACCCTCACTTGCACCTGAGGGACAGACCGCCCCCGAAGGTCACTTAGGACGGCGGCATAGTTATTACGTTGAAAAAAGCAAACACAACAAACGTGGAAGGAATCATACATCAGCAGCGATGATTTTGGACAGGGCCCCCCAGGGGCGGAAGCACAAATATTTTCGAAATAAATGTGATGGTTCCGGGTTTGGTCAAGAATCTGGATATGGGCACTCGGGCTTTTTTGGTCAGGGGAAGCTGTGCTAGAGTGTTAAACCTGCCATTATGTGATGAATTACCGAACGCCGAGATGTAAGGAAGGTAAACTAAGTTAAAAGATATAGCCTTAACCTTCGTTCTTCAAATAGGTCCAAAATTTCGGGAAATGTTTCTCACTAATTGCCTTCAAAAACCCTCCGCCCATGTTGAGGACTCCTTACTAGTATCAATGCATCTGATGCGATTGCTTACCTCCAACTTAGCTGTATCAGGCGCACTGAACCCCATTGGGGGTATAGCTCAAAGAAGGCCCAGGCTTTAGCAAGTGCTCTTATTTCGACCTGACGGAACGGGTTTCACTGTTTCTCACTCGACTGAACAGCACGCCTCCTGAGCACGATATCAAATCGCCATTGGTGATTTAGACAGAAGAGAGTGGTATCCCTCAATAGCCGTAAGCTTCCAGCATAGCTTCTATTGGTTTTTTTAGTAGAAAGCCCTTTATTATTAGATAGACTAAACGCTTTTGATTCCAAGCAAAAGTTGCTTGACCCATCTTCGGACTCGCGATGCACAACACGGGAGTTGATTGCAGTGCTCAGTTATACACTTGTCAACGCTCAGATATCTAATCGCTTTCTACTTTGCATCTATAATCCCCAACTCCTTCCATAACCTGTCTTGGTATTAGCCAAATCTGCCTTCCCAGTTCCGGCCGTGATTATTTCGCGTGAAGGGAATTTGCCGCTAGCTACTAGTGGCCCGTGTTTATACTTTCTCTTCGCTTGAGGTTTTAGTTTCTACAACGTCTTCAATACTCAATAATGAAGCACCATTATCCTTTGGCCTCGGGTCAAAAAAGTACAAAACCCCATGCCAACATAAGTATTTGTTCCCACTGTAATACTGTGTGGAATACCTAGTTAGCAAAGTTGCTAATATGTCAAGAACAAAATAATCACTGTGCAATTAGCAGGGGCCTTGGAGTTCAACCCCCCGCGTTGGGAGTTATTATTGAACAATCTATCGGTGGGCAAGGAGAATTAAGAGGTACTGCCCTAGAAGGACTGGGAGACTGAAGACCTTGGGGTTCCTCAATAAGGGTGTATGACGCCACAACCTAATCCAGGAAATCTGCTATCAAGAGCACCCAGGCGGCAAGGCTGTTAACCAGGTATAACAACAGAAGTGATTTCCTAGAGGGGAGGATTACATCCCCATGGGGGTGGGTGGGTCCTATTTGATGCATCTTGATGTAGTATTTCCGTTTCTCTAGTATTTGTATTTGTATTTTTTTGTTTTTTTCAGAGATTGTACTATTGGACATACAATGAGTGTCTAAAAGGTCATGGGTACTTCCTTGTTTGAAGACGTAAGGAGTCAACCAGATGGCAATTTTTTTGTGGGACGGGTAATAAAATTATTAGAAGACATTTGACAGAGTTTTGATCTTTGCTGCAGTTATTCCAGTATTGAACATATTGTAGGAGATATCTAAATCATATATCAATACTATTTCAAAATGTAATATATGATTGGAAGAGGATAGAAGATGTTTTAATAAACAATCCAAATGAAAGACAAAATTTATTGTTTTTGAGTATGATGTGAATCTTGTTCTGGGAAAGCAACTACTTTGGGTATTTTGTAGTTTTTAGTAGATGTTATTTTTAGTTTGCAATACAACCAAAACAATTTTGGGAAAAGGGAAGAACAAGTCTTTGGAAAATAATTTGTAATAGCACAATAAGCAATAGGCAAGAAGGATCAGGAATAGGTAATAAAGAGAGTCAAGTTTTACTCAGTTGATGCTTGCAAGAATTGTTATATTATAGTTTTTAAATATTGTAAAAAGAAATAGGGTATAATGATAATAGTTGATAAATAAAAGCTATATATGATAATAATAGAAAGTTCATGAAACAGGTATGTGAGATAGCAGTATATAGACACTTAAAATATCACAACTGCACTATATAAAAAGACTTTGATATTATTGTGAAAGTACTAAAACATAATACAATATGACAAGTCTAAGGCCCTGTTTGATATATCAGAAATACTATAGTATTTCCTCTTTTATACCATATTTTGAGTAGTATTTTTATATTAGTTTGTCCTAGCGTTTAGAATGCATGAAATACTTTGTATTTTTCAGAAAATACTGCTAAATTATTTACAATAGTATTTCATATTGTATATATATCAAGATATAAAAATGTATGATATCTTTATACTATATTGTTAGATAATTACAATTTCTTTTGATTGTATTCAAGATATTTCATAGGTAAATATAATATATATTTATTTCCAAAATCAAACAAGGCTGATTCTTCCCAATCCAAACTGTTCAATCCAGGATCAAAATTAACTATTAGAACACTATTACATGTATCTATTATGGAATACAACCGAGAACCAATGCACAACGAAAATAAGATCCACCTTTGATTCAATGTTAAATTCCTTTTAAATATCATAACTTCTGTTTCAAATATAACTGTTGCCCAGCAGGAGGTTGCTGAATGTTGAACATCCTTGCTTAATAGAGCAGGATACGATAAAGAACCTCGGACCTCATCAGCAAAAAAATTCTCCCTCATGTATTTCCTATATATCTCCCTGAACAGGCTGGTAATACCAGCTCCCCCTGTCCTTCCAGTCCCTCCCGTAATTCTATCGTTGTCAGAAAACTCCAGGGGCCTCCCCACAGCTCAATCCAGACCCCTAACGTCATTCATCCCTGTCTTTTATCCGTAGCCCTGTGCTTACTTAAATCTGGAATCCATCTTGCCTAACTGACCCCCGTTTTTTTTTGGCTTTTCCTGCTGCGCTAATTAGGACGTTGTGTGGCTCATTCTTCCCTGTCTGAGTCCGGAAATACCTCTGCGTGTCTCTGCTCCCTATCATAACTCGGCCCTTTCCCTTCCCCCTGATTTCTCCGTTATGGATGCCGTCCCCCTGGGGAAGTTCCTCACACCATAATATGCTCTCTTCCCACCTGTGTCGTTCCCATATAAACCTTCCTTGTTTCCATAGTACGCGTTTGTAATTAATTCTTTCGCGCCACACACTGAAGTCTGTACTCAATCCGCTCCTCATCGTCTTCTTTGAGACGCCATGAATCCCTTAAACTTTACTATTTTATTCTCATCCCTGCTCGCTTAGAAAATATCCTTATACATCTCATTTGCGCCGCTCTGTGTTCTTTCGAATGTAATTATCTTACTTTGTTTAATATATTCTATTAAATGTTTCTAAATCAATCCTATTATTTACATAGGAGCATTTATTATCTACTCTGGCACCCTCTGGTACTAAATGCGCCATGCCCATTATCCTTTTGATGCCAACTACCCTTTCCGCTGTCCCATTTAGCACTTTTACCGTCCCCAAAGTGACGGTAACAAGTCCTGTAATGTCGCTTAACTTCCCCGAATTCTCAACATAGAGTTTATCTACCAATACCAGTCTATCCACATTACCCGTTGTTAACCCTCGAACCTTCATTATTGTTACCAAGCGCGCTGGGTAATAGCCTTTCAACGCCCAGTAAATACTTTTATTACCTGAATCCACCCAGACCCAATCGTTTCTACTCCGACCCGTGGACCTCCAAAGCTGAGTGCCTGTACACCGAAGATGGTGCCATGAAACCTCTCGCGCGTCCTGTAAGTCCTCAACTGGAACGTGTAAAAGCCGACATATCTCTACGGAAAACTGCTTGACTGTATCCAGATCAAGCAGTTGACTTACAAATGATTTCCGTCGATAATAGTCGTGTAAAAGGTGGGGGAGATTTTTCAAAGTCTGACTGAATTAAACAACAGTTCCGATCGTTGCTGTAAAACCCATTGGTTGCTTAGTTACGGATCCAACCCTCCGCTTGTGCTCCTTGTCACGTTGTTCGTCCTCAATTGGACGTGGTAAATTCGCTTCAACATTCATATCATCAATTTTGAAGCTGTCAAGCCTGGCAGACATTCTCTGGATTTGATGGCTCGCATCGTTTTAATTTGACCGCCTATAACCCTCTTTGATCATTGTTTTGTGATTTGACTCCCCCGACTGCGTAGAATACATTTGAATGTTCCCAAAGCGCCGTACATGGTCCCCAAAGTGACTCAGCAGGTGTATTTTAACAAAGTTAAAGTCTACATCCTCATCGTAGATAGCAGCGACAATTCCATCTAAATCGTGACCTTGTTCATCCGCAATACGACATCTTTTGGCTTCTGTGGCTTCGGAAAGGCGGTGTTGATTAAGTACTTGGCTATTCTCACCCCTAATCCTCGTACTCACCTCTCGCACCTTTCTCGTGGTGGACTTATCTTTTCGGTACTCCTTAAAAACTGCTCAGTGATCGTGAAAGGCTTTGAGAAACTGTTGGAGGTATTGAATCCTCTCCTTGGTATGGCTTGTATATTGTGACATTAGGGTAAAGTCCACAATCGATCGGACACAGGCCAAAGCTTGGGTAAATACAGGACGTTCTATGGCACTTGGATGACATAACGAAGCTGCAAAACACGGTAGTATTACTTTAACCAGATTCCTCATCTCTTTTCCGGTCCACTGCGAGATCCGGGTGTATTCGTTGTTCGGCGCAGAATAAGCGGGATAAATAGCCAAATTCTTACAGATCGCATCAAATGTTTGTAACTGTTTGAACTTCTTTAGAAATCCAATTACCCATTTCATAAGGTGTGCTTCGAATATTCCGAGGTAAACAACCTGAAGAATATCGGGTATGGGCATGTCGTACTGTTGAACGTTTGGAAGACCTCAAAAGGCGCTTGACAACAATTTGAACCCATGATCTGTGACTATTTGCCCTGCTTGCTTGTCGTTATCGCAGTACCGGTTGAAGAGATTTTCGTATTTTCTATAATCTCGTTTTGCCGGGAGCGTTTCAAATTGGACCCTAATTGTTCCAGTCTTACCTCACAGACAGTGCGCTGATTTTGTTGAATACCGTGCAATGTGACGTTTTCCAAGTGATCTGCAAGCCAAGCCGCAAGACGTGGAAAACATAATCTGACCTTTCCATCGGCACATTCAACCTCAATTCCGGGTTTCCCAATGCAACCATTAGCGCAAATATCGCTTTCTATCAAATCACAAAGAATCTCATTGTTGACCTGCCTTTGCTGTGCATCACGTGCTGCTACTCACAGCATTTTCGGTGGGACGGGCAAAAGCGCCAAAAGGACGGTCGCATGATTGGAGGCCTTATTCCGCGTTTTCGATAAGATATTCCCAATTGTCTTATAGATTGGCCAGGCTTTGTTGTCTCACGAAAAATTCGCTAAAAAGGTAACATCTGAGGCACATATGATTAGTACAAGCATTGCTCCATCAGGCAATGTATCCTTTGTTGGCTGATAATTTTAGGTTCTGACACGCGGTGTGGATGCGCCATGGTAGGTCGCATTTGTACCTACCTGTGTTTCCCACCACCATTCCGCGGTGCGCATTTCAGAATAAACTCGCTGTGGTGGCTCTTCACTATTCCATTCCTTGACCGGGGAGTAAACTAAATCTTTTATAAAACATCTTTGACTAAGTAGATATCTAGCACAATCAATAGAATTGCGGAAAAAGAATTTCTGTGTCGAGGAAGCTTTAACGGGTATTTCCTATATACGGTTAATATTGGACGTTCTGAGAGTAGATTTACGTACAGCTTCGCAAAACGATACAAACCTCTATTTCCAGCTCTTCATCCACATACCTGATTCCAACTCATCGACAGCCTCAAGGAGCCGATAGCTAGATTTAATATTACTGTCTTCGGGCCCCAAGTTCCTCTTGAAATATCTGTTGATGTGATCCTTTAGTACCTTCGCTTCAATAAACCAGCGCGCAAGTTCAAAGTCAGCCTAGGTTCTGAATGGTAGCCACATCTCGTCTTCAGAATTTTCTCGCTGTACAACGTCCCGTATAGATCTCCGCACAGTGGCGTGTTTCGTCGGTATGGGTAATTCAACCCATGGTGCCTTTCCGTCAGTATCAGAACAATTATGGCTTTCCACATCCGAATCACTGGTGTTTGCGTCACTGTCGAGCTCATTTTCGTCTATATTCAGTTCAATTTCTGGGAATTCGTTACCGATAGGATCAAAAGGTTGGTCAAGTCTACCGGTAGCGTGATCTGAGTTGGACATTCTTCGTCGCAAATGGGCTCTTTGAGTGTTCTCCGAGATTGTACAAAGTCAAAATGTGCGGTTTCCATATGGTTTCTATACCATGTACTGGACTTGTATTTTTTCCTGCAGTACGGGCACTGGGAATCTTGTACCATTCTGTAAGAAATTAGTTTTAATGGAAAACAGCACAACGAAGACACCAACAAACCAAACTTACCTTCAGGACTGGTCGACCTTGTACTTAAACATGTGTGACAATCGGATAGCTAGTTTCTTAACAAGAGCTGAACTTTAAAGATAGATAGTAGGCGAGAAGGTTCCAATGGAACGAACCTCGTCCAACTAGATCTTAGAGTTAGAGATATGGCAGGGGGAGAAAAAAAAATTCGAAAACTATTCCGATACACCGTATGGTCCATGGGCGCTGCTGTGTTTTTTCTCACCTACAGCTGAGCAAAATTGTAATGAGGGCACAGATCGTATACGTTTTTCGCCCCTAAACTCCCTCCCTACAACCTAACACGAACTAGGCCTAGGGCTTTTTATCCTGAGAACATCTCCCCTTGATTTTCTATATTTATCGTAGCACAAACAAGGAGAATTTATCTTTGAGATCCTGAACGTTGTTCTGCTCATTCCAGACTTTGAAAATGCTAAACCTCATGTCAAATGCCTATACGTGAATTTCCCTTATCCGAACCTATACCAAGACAGCTGGGGTGGTCCCCAGCCCACCAAGCACATCGCCGGACCTCAATCCTCTCTTGAAAAGCTTGTTCATATTTGTTAGACTTACCTTTCAAGTTTACAAGCTCACTTTGTAACCTTATTGTAACCGTACGCCTGTGCTAATTTGTACAGGCTCAGAAGAACGTTCAACATTCAAGATGTGACATTCAACGGTCTCTTGCTAACTTGTCAGAATCACTAGAACTCTAGATATAGCGACAAACATTTTGAATAGTACGTTCTTCCTTGTTATATAGACACGGTCTACCCTGCCCTTTCTCTTTCTTCTTCTTCATTCACCAAATCCTCTAGCAGCCTCTAAACGTCCTTTTCGAGCCTCAAACAGCGACTTTGGTCTTTACAACAACATCTTATACTGCCGGTACGGTAATTCTTTTGGGCGATCATAAAGTCTCACTCACACTTCACGCCAACCTACAGTACATCTCATACCTCGTTCCCAAGGTCCAAAATGGGCCGTTCTCAGGCCTTTCATTAGCTACCATATACTTATCGTTGTGCGCAGAATCACTTACCATTGAAGTCCGCAGTCACTTCTCCCGGTAGCTTTTCTAGTGTAGCTTTGTCATCCCAGGCATCTGTTACGATCCTATGCGGTAAGCTGGTTCTGCAACAGGTAACTACTTCTATTTGGGTTGGATGAATATGACAGGGCGGTTGTTGTAGTCCGGTATGCGGCGTGGCCCTAATCTGAGCCACAAGGGTAGGAGTACTATTGCAACGAATAGTACTACGCGGAGTTCCACTATTGCTCTTAGGCCTATGCCTACATTGTCTTGATAGCTGAACCCTATGGTTCCTATCGCACAACGCCAATAGGGAATGGAACGTTAAAGAGGTAAAGTAAGTGTATAGGAAAGAACTTAGATGGTTGCGTGTAGAGTCCTAACTACAGGTCGCTTAGAGGTCCTTATATAGGTACTCTTCCCTCAACCCTAACCCTGGTGACTCATACCTGTGAGTCACACGACCTCTATGACTCATAGTGAGTCATAGTATGTAATCCATCAGCTGACTCCTCTGAGTCAACTGCGCCGCGCGCCAACCAATCATAACTCATATAATAAGTCATGTGCCCTAAAGTGGTCACATGCGCGAAACCCATGACTCATAGTGTGAGTCATGTGCGAAAATCATTACATCATATGACCCACAAATGTGAGTCATGCGTACGATCAACCAATCACAACATAACAATGATTGCACAAGTGTGCATCATGTGAAACCCCATGACTTCTAATGAGTCATAGTGCGAAATATAACAACCTTGTAACTCATAACTATGAGTCATGCGAAATTCTGCCTTGTTTAGTCACCAATCGTCACATTAGCTCCCCTCTCCCTTAAGCCTGAGTCACTTCAGGCTTAACCTCCATTCGTCGTCAGGCTTTCTCCAAACCTGCGCAGTTCCTTTTTCAATTTCCGAACTTTATGTTCGGCCGACTGGTAGTTCCTCCGGACTTCCTCTAAGGTGGTGTGTGCCGCCCTAATAGTCCGGTCCCGGTCATTAATCATTCTCGGATATGTCCGCATATCAGTTCTTTGGGCCTCGATTGTTGGTTCGACGGTGCCAAGTTGTTCTTGTAGCCCTTGCAACTATCGTTGCAAACTCTCTTCAGCGGGGAACGTGTTGATTACGCTTTTTCCCCCCCCCTCTCGCTTCAACTGTGTCCTCACAGTTGTTTTTCTTTTCCTAATACGTGCATCGTTTTCAGTAAGGGGTGCCG